>JADGJF010000806.1:0-14596 GCA_027596845.1 Quaeritorhiza haematococci
AGCCCACATCCCCCAGTCTCCACCACTCCCGCCTCTCGCCCACTCTCACTCGCGATTCGTTCCCGCGCGCCGTACCTGCGAGACTTCTGTAGCGGCGGTCATGGTTGCCTGGCGGGGTTCGATGTTGCAAAAAAAAAATACTGTTGTGTGACCCAAGATAAAGGGGTCGATCTTCCGAGGTCATGCCAAAATTGGTAACGCGTCATGAAACGCGCAGCAACGCAGACGGCAACGCATTATCTCGCCATGGGTGGGCGCTCAAATAAAAAAGAGACCGGAATTTTCATACAGACACTTTCCATAGTACTGATAATCCAGACATAATCAATTACATACTTGCGCAAATTATTGTTCACCTCATCTCCCTCTCCTTTCCCTCAGCAAGAGATGTCAACATCTCCAAACACTCCCTCATCCGCAAAACCGGCACAGCATAATGCCCCCCCTCAAACCATTTAACCGTTGCGCCGGGTATTTTGGAGGCAATGTATTTGCCGTGGGCGATGGGAACGCTGGTATCTTGCTCGCCGTGGAAGATGGCGAGAGCGGGGAAGTCGGGTGTGTCGGGTTTGATGTCTTCGATGGAGAAGGGCCAGGGAGAGTTGTAGCGTCGTAGCATCTGTTTTGAAAAATGATAAAGAAGGCGGGTTGGAGGAATATGTTGTGGATGAATACGTAAGTCCCTACAGAGCAAGCAGATAGTTCCTTTTTAGAAAGTCAGGAACGAAAAATCAACCTACCCTCGCCGATTCAAGATGCATAGCATTCACATCTTCTCCACAAGACTCGTCAAGCGCCCCCCTCAACGCTATCACCACATCCGGCCTCTCGTCAAACGCCGCCCGATCACTATCATCCAAAGTCGCAATATAACGCTGAATGTGCGCCTCGCTAACCGGCGCGACAGGAAACAGGAATCCGACGAGAGATGCCATCACCCGCTCGGGGAGTATTGTGCTTAGAAACTTGATTAATCGCGACTGGGGGAAGCCAGGGGATAAACTACCCATGACACCCACTGCTCGGACGCGGAGGGTATCGTCTTCGGAGGTGATGCCATGGTTGAGGTATGGTTGTGAAGGTGTGAGGAAGCGAGCGCAAGCGAGGGCGTAGGGACCACCTCCCGATCCACCCACTATCAACACACGTTTGCGCAATCGTCTGAGGACGTGAGGATCGGTAGGCGGTGAATTCTCCGAGTCCAGATCACTACCTTCCGCCACGGTCTTGTCGTCGTCTTGGGCTGGTTCGTCGAACTTGAGTGCCGCTTGCAAAAGCTGTGGGACGTCTTCCTGGGCGAACTTGCTAAAGGTGTGTTTGGGGTCTGCGTCGCTACGAGCGTATCCTGGGCGGTCTACCGCGATGAGATGAATTTTGAGTTCTTTGCACACTTCGCTTGCGGGTTGGGCCTATAAAAGACAAGTCGGTAGGTATTTATCAGAAAAAAGGGAGCAAAAGAACGAGCAAAGAATCTATGAACTTTGCGTTTCGCCAGAACGAAGACCCACCTCTAAACGACAGCTTGGAAAACCATGCCTGAAAGAAAGCCGTTCTTATTCGTCAGTTTGGGAAAGAGAACATCTTGAATCAGAAGAAAGCGAGTACTTTCAGAACACCTACAGATATAACAGGACCCATTCTGCCTCAGATTTCGGAGCCCCCCATGCAGCGTAAGCGAGTTTCCTCCCATCTGATAAGTGGACTAGCTGGAAAGGGGGTACCGCCTTCTCTTTGTCTCGGAAGTAGGAATCGGCTTCAACCATGGTTCTGTGTCGGGTTACGGGTATTCCCACAAGACTCCGTGTCGGACTTGGAGGCGATGAAGGGGTTTCCAGGTTTTTACGATGTTACACACTCCTTCTCCCCCAGCTTCTGCCCAGCTTCTCCCTCGTTTCCCCAAGCGCAGTCCAACTAAGCAGGGCGACGGAGAAAGTGGTGAACGGCGCCTGTACTTCTCCGACTCTGTTCATTTGAGCCAGAGGCTCCTCGCCCCAGAGCTCCTCGAGCTCGTGGTGCGGGTGGTAGACGTGCCACATAATAGTACAGAATAATGTTAGAGAATAACTGGTGAGGAAATTGATCACTGGGGAGTTGGCTGGGGATCCTCTTTACACACATGTCTTGGGTACCATATACTTATTATGTATTGGGCGTCATAGGATAGATTGCTGGTATGGTTGTAGTCAGTGCTCTAAATCCTATACATAGAATTGCATTGTAGATACTTGTATTTATGGTAGGGGCTTTTATATTTATGCTTCTAGACTATTATTTTCTGGGATAGACTTATATCATAGTTTATGTGGGTGCAATTGCTATTTAGTTCCTTTTTGTTATTATGATGGTTCAAGTTCATTTCATGCCATATGAAAGTAGTTCTAGCACACCACTTCTTTCTTATCTTATCACTACTCATTCTACAGCCATGGATACACATGGAATAGAACTGGGAAACACCGCACTTTATTAGGAATCATCTTTGATGATGAATTCAAATAGTCATGAGTCTTATAATCCTATTACTCTTTCATGGTCTATGGTGTTGTTATTCATTTCCTCACTGCTTCTGATCTGTACAAGAAAACGACGTTCTCCCCTCGCAACAGCTCTCACTGTTCCACCCATGTTCCGCCATCATTCTTGCATCCCATACCACGGTTTCTCATTTCTTATAGTCTTTAGGGCACATTAGAGGACACATGTTTTGTCGATTCTGACGATGTCTGGTTTGGGCAAGGGGAGTTCTCTGCTGGGTGTACTGTGTTTTAACCTCATTTCTCTATTTCACTCACACATATTACAGCCGCAGTCTGCGTCTCCATCAACATGGCACGACATTGCCGCCGCATCTTGGGGCGACACACATAATATGATGAGGAGACAACACGACACGAATATCAGTAGATGAAAGATGGGTCGCCTAGTCGCTGCTCAGACTGGTCTGCGCACCTGGAGGAGGATGGCTGGTGGACAATTGCGAACCGTACGTGTGTAGAGTCAGGCATGCACCCAGCGAGTGTGTAAAAACAGACCAGGTGCCGTTGAGCGCTTCCATTCGGGGAACGCGCTCCGAAAACACACAAACCAGTGGTGGTCGGTGGAGTGTTGCGGCAAGCGGCCAACCAAGGGGTGGCGTTTGACGTCAACAGTTTGATCGATCCTGTCTGAAATAATTGATAAGCCCGGTAAGGATGATCAGGTCAAGTGTGGTTCATTCGGCAAAATTTCGGGAAAATAAAGATCCGGTGTGTGTGGGAAGGGAGACACTATGTGATCGAAGTGACACAAAGCTTTTTTGGATCACCCAAACCTTCAACCGATTTTCCAGAGTGGGAGACGGCAAACATGGTGTAGAGGGACTTTGGGGTGGAGAAGCGGGAAGGTGAAGAAGGCAGAAGGTGAAGAAGCAGCAGTGGAGAAGGTGGGGGATGAGGAAGAGGGTAGGATAACAGGAAGGAAAGCGGGTGGAGAATAGGTGTCAATTACATTGCGGGAAGATTTCTTGTGAGTTTTTGAGGCAAATTCAGGAAAGCAAATAGAGTTTTGGTTTTAGTGTGGCCCCCTCTCTTGCCCCTCTCCAGCGCCTCCCAAGTTTAAACTGTGACAGATGTTTCATCCAGAATCTGACCTTTGAGGTCTCCACCTCCTTCTTTTTTAAATAATGGTGTCTTGTACTCCCTTGCGAGTGATACGCACTGCAAAACCTGGTTTGTGC
The DNA here is from genome assembly GCA_027596845.1 of Quaeritorhiza haematococci. Taxonomy (NCBI): domain Eukaryota; kingdom Fungi; phylum Chytridiomycota; class Chytridiomycetes; family Quaeritorhizaceae; genus Quaeritorhiza; species Quaeritorhiza haematococci. The sequence goes on from JADGJF010000806.1 coordinate 3,716, forward strand.
CAGGACAGCAATCGAAGAAATTTTAGGAATTGCTTTCCTTTTTTGGTATCGTCGCTTGTAAAGCCTCCCGTTCGTCATTTCACACGACATTCTTTCTTATCGTTCGTTGTGTCCACCAATTTTCTCTCCTGCTCCCACTTTTCGTGACTTTGTCCTCCTGAGAAAAAAATCTCTCTGTCTACTTCGCCCCTACCCTAGCGCCAACGCTCTCCTACTCTCCCTACTATCGTCCCATCAAACTCACACTCCGCCGCCGCTGCCTTTACCAACCATACAGTTAGGTAAGCGCCTACCTTCTCATCTAATTCTCTGCCCTTCCAACTCTCCTGTCATAAGTACTGTGAAATCAAAGTCACGCTATCCATGACACTCTGGGGCCTGTCGTCGAAAACAACCATTTGGCGCCTTCTCCCTTGTTGGTCTTCTCACGGAGCTTACCCCAAACTCACCCTAAACGTGGCGACTCGTATGTGTTCAAAAGGGTTGGGGAAGGGGGTCGGTTGAGGTCCTCTATTTACTTGGCTGCATGGCAAAGCAGACCGGCATAGGAGGTTCGACTTGTATTGTCTGTCGACGTGGGTTGGGGCTACAGGCTACGATCAGGAGAGAAGTAAGCCGGTCTGCTTGAATGAATAGGGCAGGGTTCTTTTCACATCGCACACCCGTCAATGGGTATTCGCTAGTATCTGGGTTGAAGTCGACCAACAATACCTTTCGGCGAGTAGCGGCCGCAGTAACTGGTTGTTGACATGAGTTGAGCGTTGTTTGGGGTTGGTTGGGGTTGGTTGGGGGGTGGAAGTGGAGTCAGGCTGTGAGTGAGAGGTGTGAGGCAGCCTTGATCGGTGCTCTGGGATTGGCTCGTTCGTTCTACACATGGTGAAGATGCGAAAGCGCTCGTGATACCATGACGTCAACCGACTATATGCAGGAAGGGAACACTCTGTTTTTTTGTTGACATACATGAAGACTCGTGAGGCGCTGGTTGTGATTGAGACGGATCTGCCGGATGTTTGTCCGTTCTCTTCAATACCATTGACTCCTACCTTGGGATGAGGTGGGATTACTACGTCTGTGGGATCTCGGGAACACTGTGTTTGGTTTTTCTTTGTTCTTTCTTTCCATGATTTAAATTCTCTCCGGATACGGCGGAATAGTCCCCGATGTTTGGGAAAAGGGCTGTGTCTTCGCCGTCGATCGTTGACAAATCGCTTCTGATTGGTGTACTGTCAGCACTGCGAAATGAGGATGTACCAGGGCCCAGTTTACAGGGATTTGAATGTTCTCATTTGAATGTTCTCACAGTGAGCCAGAGGCCGCTGCTCCCTTTTCTTTATCGCTTAAGAAATGGAGTTGGCAGGGCTGAGAAGGACTCTTTCGCCGCTTCCCCCTCTGATTCTTCACACTCCATTCTTCTCGGACTGTTCTGACATGTATTTCCACCATTCTTTTCTTCTCCTTTTTGCCATGCAAGGTTGGAGTTATGTTACCGACCGCTCGCAAACGTAAGCTCACCGGATAGCGCACAACCTTCAACAACTTCAAAACACACATCGGTTGGTCTGTTCAACCCCGTGGGTCGGAAAACCGTCTTGCGGAACAACACCAATCTCTCCGCCTGTGAAAAGGCATTTATTTGTTCGGTCTCTCTTCCCTCAACTCGACGACAATCGCCTGTGCTCCTCAATTGCGACCTTTGCACCATTTAACTATTTCGAAATCATTCAATAATTTTTGCTGGAAACACTTAAACCAGCAACGCTTTCGCATGGGACCAAAGATTTTCAACTTTCCACCCGTGATGGAAGCTTATCCCCCCTTTCCTGTGAACAACATCCTCAGTGAAGTCTCCCGGGCCTGCCCCGCTATCCGACGCCTCTTCAGCAAAGAACCAAGCACCCCACACTCTGAACAAAGATCTGAGGCTTCTTCTGTGTATACGTGCCTGCGGTGAACGGTCGGTGGGCTTACCGAACGTAGAGTGCGCCAACAGACAGCCATCCCTGGGCGAGATTGTCTGTTGATCGCATCTTCCACACTGCAGCAATTATTGATAACACCTCTATCCCGCATAATCTGTCCTTCTAAAACGTGTTGAACCCATCGCCACCATCATCGCCAACTCCGGTGTACATAATTATCTGGAACGAAAGAAAGGTCGTGCGTTCTACCATCAGAAACAAGTTTCGAGGGGTTTCGCCATCGTGGCTCCACCATCCCACACGATCGGCACGGCGACTTTGGCGCCTCCCCCTCGCCGGGCGCGCAGAGGCGTCGCTGCTTCTTACTCCAACCGCAAGAAACTTCAAGAAGCCATCAAACGGGAAGCATTGGCAATAGCCACCGCAGCTACACATACAAACAATCCGTCACATTCGTCGTCGTTATCCCCCCCGCCCTCGCCTCCCCCGACAATGGAGACGTTTTATGGATATTTGAGCACACCCCATGATGCTCTGCTGCTATTTGAAGCATGTCGCCTCGGTCGTCTCCAGAGGATTCGTCGGCGGCTCTCGGAATCGGAACGGAATGCCTACGTCCGCTCTGGTGCTGTCTTTGTGTGGGATGAGGAAGAAAGTGGGATCAAAAGGTATGAATCCCGCTTTTTTGAGACCCGAGTGACACTCTCTGTTGAAGCTTCACAATTCTGTGTGCAAGAATTCAGCCCCACTCATCAATGTTCATCTTTTCGGGGCTTAAACAGGTGGACGGACGGACGCCATTGGTCTCCCAGTCGCATAAACGGAAGCTTCCTGGTTTATCGCGAAGTCGAACCACGCAGAGCCAAAATCGACCTGCACACAGAATCCGCCAACACTGTAGAGTATATCCCAAAGGAAGGAGGGTTGATCAAGAAGGCCATCTCCATCACAATTTACAACAACAAGAAGCAGCATTTGGTGTCTTACTACACTCGGGAAGATGTCAACAATGGCCTGCTCTCTAGCCCAGTCAACCTGCCTTTGTTTGCGGATATCAACATCTCAACTGACATCTATCCCGAATTCACTCCCGAGACCGCTGCCGGTCCCGCGACCAACGGGCCTGGTGGGGGATCTGCTGCTAACGGAACTGGAGCAAGTGGAAATGTTTCTCGTGCTATCCTTCCGGCACGCGCTGCGGGTCGAGCTTCGAACTCCCCTGCAGGTGGTGCGTCGCAACGGTCAGGCAGTCGACCTCGTGGAAGTGCGTCTCGACCGACTGCCAATCGACCGCGTTCCATCGCGTCCATGCGTTCATCGACGCCAACTGGTTCCGTCAGTGATTCGGCTCCATCTGGTGATGATGTTCGTCAGGATCTGACGGCTCCGCAAGCCGCGAGCGCAGCTAAGAATAGTCGTATGCCACGCCGACAATCCCCTCCGCAGATGTATCCACCACAGTCATCCGAAGTGTCGTCGTCTATGGATGTAGATCATTCTGGCAGCTGGCATTCCGATCATGCCCAGAGCCCTTACCCGCCTCACCATCAGCAGTACGATGAGCCGTCTTCGTCCTCCCACAAGACGGCGATGTCCACAACTCCTGGCCAGCACTTCGTTCAGCAGGCCGAGACCGTGACACCTCCTTCTCCCAGCTCTCAGAGTTCCGGTTCAGAGATGGGGCAGGGTTACTTTGGGGAGTATCAGCATCACCAGCACCAAGTGGGTCATCTGCACCAACAACAGCAACCGCAGCAGCATAGGCAGTTTGGGTCGAGCAACATCAACAGTGTTGGCGGGAATCATTCTCATGTGGCAACCCGCAGTCCGTTCTTTATGAACAATGAGACGTCCAGCAGCGCCGGGTCTGGAAGCCCACCGCCTGTGAGCCCTCCTACAAGTGCCGGTGTCCCTATTCCCATCACGACCATCTCGGACAGCTCGGTAACGATGGCTCCGGTGACGACGATGGCTGGTGGCGGCGCTGGATCATGGAGTTCTGCGAGGGGTGGCGTATCATCCAAATTGCAGCTGCCCCCCGTGAATTTGAACGCGTTGTCTCTCCCGCGACCGAAACTCAAGTCCCCCGTCCCAATGTCTCGCAACGCCTCTTCATCCTCGAACCGTAACCTGTCACCCTTGATGTCCGGTAACGGAAACTCGGATAGTCCCCCGTTGTTCTTGGCCCATGCGACTTGGACGCCGACTATTTTCCCGATGCACATGATGTCGGAGGCGGGTAGACCTAGTTTTGGGTCTTTGGAGGCTGCTGCTGCTGCGTCTGCGTCGGTCTCGAATCAGCAACAGAATAGGGATCCGGCACCCAGCACACTCCCCATATCGTCGATGGTGGAAGGCAGCATCATTGTTCGGCCCCAAGGGAAGTCGGATGACGTGAACGGAACATCAGTCGAGACTCAGTCCACATCTTACGGGTCGCCATCTTCCGCACCGCCGGCCATTCCTTCGATGGTTCCGTCTCCGTTGCACTCGCCTGGAACTACTTCTTCAGTTCCACCCTTGCCTGCTCCTGTCGCTGATGCCGGGTTCCAGTGCGCACCAGCGTCGGCCGCTTCGCGGTCACCGTCGTTGTCGCCCCATCTTAAGCAGGCTGAACCGTCGAATGGTACAGCGCACAGATCGCAAGATGGTGGACGACAGGCTCCTCAACACGAGCATCAAAACTCTTATGAGCACACCCATGGGTATTACCATTCGCAGCATCCTGACTATCATCACCACCCACACCCACAGGCTCATCAAGGGCACCACCATCATCCTCACAACCACCCCCAGCACCAGCAATGGCACCACGGTTCGCCGTCTTATGGACATCACCACCACCACAGCTACGAGGCGGATCATGCTTACTCCAACGGCTACACCCGAACCGGATACCACCAAGGATGGTACGACAACGGGCCGAACGGAAGTGGAAGTGGTTGGGACGAGGAATACGCCGGGAAGGGAGTCAATGGTCAAGAAAAGCGTACACCTCCCCAACTTGTTGCAAACAGCGGGTGGAACGGTCATATGCCTTCATCGTCGATGCCGTCGGGACCGTATGAATACCAGCACCATCAGGGACAGTCTAACAACCAGTTTGAGAGGGAGATGGGTGGGAGGAGTGATGATGGGGCGTATGCGGTGGGACCGGATGGGCGGGGGCGGTATGGGTCGTATTAGAAGGGTGTGCGGTACTGAAGGAGAATGAGGTGGTTTAGGAGGAGGAGAGTGTGTGTGTTCAATCGCCGTGAGATGTGTGATTCACAGTAGATTTGATTGGTTCATGTGTGATTGTATCCATGTGCTCTCGCCGTGTGTGCTGTCGGACATTGTGTGTCGGATAGGTTGGCTTTCTTTTCTGGACGTTCACCCCCCCTTCTATTCCTTTCTGCTCTCTTTTCCTTCTGTTTCTCCCCTTCTTTTTGTTTCCTCTAAACCACTGTCTTCGTGGGGAAGAAGTTTGCGTATCATTGAAATGTTTGTAGAGAACAGTTGTTTGATTCTGCGTCCGCTAAATGCTTTTTCTTTTGTTTCTTGTCTCCGTGCTTTTGACGGGGCAGGGCGGGGATGTTGGTTTGTTGCTATCATTTTTTTGTTTCATCGATTCACCCTTTTTTTGCAGTTTGTTACCGTTCCCTTTTTTGTTGATTTTTTATATGAAATGTGATTGATTGATGAAACATTCCATGAGCGTTGAGAAAGGGAATGGGGGGAGAGGGAGTCGGAAAGGCAGCTCGGACTCGTGGTGGGTGGGGGATGGACTTTTCTTTTCTTCTTTGGTTCGTGTGGGTCCTCATGTTCATTGTTTTCATCCTTGTTCACATTCTCCCGTCGTATATCGCTGTTTATGATTTGTTTCCAAGTTTTGATTCTTTCAAATAAAAATGTTTTGTTTTTATGGGGCGTCTTCTATACACCTCTTCAAGTGTGCTGGTGCCTATCAGGGTGAAAATACGGATGTGTACCTGGATGCGTGCATTCATCCCAACGCGAGTTCCGTTGAGCATGTCTTTTCTGGTGAATCACTCGACCTGCCACACGACTGACCGTCTTGACACCACAGAAAAGAAAATTTCTGTGTGAATATCTATGCGAATAACCTTCGTTTTCGCTGCCTTGAAGATGTGAAAACCATTAACAAAAGCATTATGCACACATGTCTTAATGTAACATTAAGAAAGTGCGTCAGCCGGGAGTCGAACCCGGGCCTCATGCTTGGAAGGCAGGAATTCTACCGCTATACTACTGACGCGTGTTATCGTTAATCAAAAATACTTTACTATTCATGACAATATCAATCGAAAACGTCCGCTTTTGTACAGTCAAGAACGCAAGACCCGGGCACCAAGAATGAAGGCGCTGGATCGCCGCTGATGGCACACATGGCGCACATGGCACATTTGTCGCGTCAAAGTAGCGAGAGCTGAAAAGAATGCTTGTGGTTCAAACAGAACCAAAGCGTCGGGGTGGCGTCGGGTTGATTTTGTTGAAGTAAAAATGGGGCTCAACCTTGGATGAGGTCCATTTGTTTTCGATGAACAGTACCGTGACGTTTCCTAACATTTCGTTCTCACTCTTGCCTCCATCAGAAGCTGTCGATCGCGCGTTAGATCTGCCAGAGAGTAAGGCCGTAAACCTTTATGTACTCTTGACCTTGTACTGCTTGCGATAAAGGTAAAAAGGGGCCCATTGCCGCGGATGTGCAAAATTAGCTGAAAGATTCGTCACATTCTGTCATATTGATGTCTCCTTCAGTGGCCTTTAGAGAGAGAGCATGCTGGAGAGCTCAGATGGTCTATGGTGGCTGTTTGGAATGTTCGGTTCATGGCTGTAATAAGACATTTCCTGTAGCCTCTAGAATGGGACATGTGTGGACGTTTGTAAAAAGCGCAGATGGCAGGCGTTCATGTGCCGGGTTTGGAAAAAATGAAGAGATGTGAGACGAAAATTGCTGAGGGCGTTCATGTGCCGGGTTTGGGAAAAATAAAGAGATGTGAGACGAAAATTGCTGAGGTAGTCATGGTAACTGTGAGATTCGAACTCACGCCTCTTTCGAGATCGGATCTTGAGACCGACGCCTTAGACCAACTCGGCCAAGTTACCTGGCCATCTATAAGAAACTTTGTACTTATATTCCGTCAATCTTAGTTCAGCATGACATGTAAACGTCAACCCAGTTGTAATTCAAATAGCCACCGTCCTCGGAAAATGCTTTGGTGCGTTGTGTATTTCGTGCGTGAAACCATCTGCTTGCCTCAGCTCTAACCTCAGCCTATTACATGGTGAATAGATTTGTCGTTTGAAACCAGGTTTGGAACTGGTCGAATTATGCCATGAACTCGATCGCGAAGTCTTTTCCAACATTTTCTTTATGTTTTGTATTTACATAACTGAATAAAGCATCCATGTTTTTGTTTCAGAAATTATGATGCCCAACAAAGAATTAGCCCTTTCTCTCAACCTCCCACCCCGCTCCGAGCCTCAGACCCATCAGAAAAATGAACGAAAATGAAGAAAACGAAAATGCAATCTAAACTTAGAGATGTTATCCTTAGATGTTACCTAACCATCCTCAACTCTTACTAGAAAAGACCCACGTGGCCCCCATAAACTACCCACATTCAACCTTAGTTAGTTAGTTAGAGCTTAGAATTGAACAAGTGTCGACGAAGAAAGTGCCCGTTCAAATGATTACTGGCACTTGGCAGGGACAGTAAAACTCTCCCGACCACCACTCCTCGCCCCGACACCCATCCCCCTCTTCGCAAACCCGCGCCAAATCTCACACGCATTCTCTCCTCCGTAATTAATCTCATCGGCTTGGAGGATCGCATCACGAGCGTCGACAAAGGATGGGTAGCACGGCTGAAGCTTCATGCCATCAATGACGAGTTGGATGGCCATGATGTTACCGGCAGTGTTCGGAGATGGTGGAGAAGGCGGAGCAGGAGATGGTTTGGAGGGAGGGGCGGGCTTCTTTTTCAAAGCGGAAAGGGGTTTGCGGTCCCACTGTCCGGTGAAAATGTTGAAGTAGGTACCGTCTTCGCCGCTGTGGATTTGGTCTGCTGTAAGCTGTTCCGATTGAGTGTGCTTCTTTGACTTCTTTGGGCTCTTTCTGTGGTGATCGTCATCGTCCTTCGCCTTACGCGGGGTTGGAATCACGGGTGTATCGGCTTTGAGGCCGGTGTTGAACCAGTCTGGGTCGAAACCGTGCTTGTCGACGAGGTTCCAGTAAACCTCGTAAAGAATCTCCGCCCACACCTCTCCCTTCGCATGTACACCCCAGTATCCTGGTTTGGCAACGTAACCGTACGTGGAGGGGTTGATTTTGAGGTCGGTCGAGTACTACAATTGAAGAGAGAGGCAAACATGGTTAGCATTGGCGTCTTTCTTAATCCATCCAAAGTACTACTCATCAGGAGTTTATACATCAACATTCCGCTGAATACATACCGGGAATTTGCGAATACCGTGGCCACCGTTGGCGTATTCACCCATGGTGTACACCTGCGATCGGTTGGTTTCGGCCGTAGTTCGAAGGACAGTGGCGATAAAGTCACCCCAACCTGGTTTCCACCAAGTGAACAAGAGAGCCATCAGATACTGGATCCGACTGATGAAAACGAAATGTCCATAAAAGACGTGCTTCATACAAACCTTCGCCCATTCCTCCACTCTCGCCCCAGCCAAGACAACCGCTGTTTGCCGGACCTCCGGTAAGACGGATCGACAGACCGTGCGAGTACTCGTGAATGATGATGCCGGCTTCCATGTCACCGTCGCGCATTGGGTTCGTCACGTCCCAGACGTACATGCGCATACGCCCGTGTTGACCGTCTGGCGGCGTAGCAAACTATTTGGAAAATCATGAGAGAAAAGCATTTAGTCATCACGCTTTATAATGCAAAAAACGGCAACAAAGTTCCTACAGACTCATAAACTCACGTTAGCATTGTTGTAGCCGGAACCATCTTGAGCGTTCGCAATCACAGCGTCGTTGCCAAGTCCTCCCCGACCCAAGTTGTCGTGTTGGAAGTTGCCGGCCTTTTCGGTGAAGCCGTACGCATAGTACAAGTCATGGATAATGTTATTCCAGTAGAACAAGTTCGTGATCGCGGCGTCGAGGTACGTCGAGGGTTGCTTCTTCAAGTTAACGGGGAAGTCGAAGTTCAATTCGGAGCCACCGTTCGGCCGGTAGTTGTTGACCCATTCGTAGCGACCGTCTGTCGAAGAATAAAGTCAAGAAAGGCGATATTAGAACACATCTCTCTGGATTTGGGGAACCACATAGTAATCTCTCCCCATTTGAAAGCTTAAATACGTACCAAGGTTTTCGTGAGTGTAAACATTGTTGCCGATGGTGACAGTGTAGTTCTTGGCCCCCTGATTATGCCATCCCATGGGCGACGCCGCAGGGTGAGCCGGATTCTCAACCAAGACACGAGGCCCAGATTCTGGATCGTTCGTACCGAGCGGGAACACATTGTATGCGGCGTCAGCGACCCAATCGACCATCGACAAGACCTCACCGTTTCCGGCGTGCACATGTGCATGGTACCAGTTGTCGTTCATCTCGACTTCGAGGTCCCAGACGAGCTCCAAGCGCTTGCCGTCATCGACTTGAATGTACCCAAGCTTGGCTGGGACTTCGCCGTTGTTCTTGACCGAGAACGGGACATTGGAGACGACGATAGATGGGCCGGAGCTTGAGCTTTCCGCCGCAAATGTGTCGACGGGGACTTCGAGGAACTGCGTGAAGTCTGCTTCGATGTTGAGGTGCTGAGCGAAAGCACTCACTGCCTCAGAGGGCGAGAGCTGGATGCGTGGGTCCACGAGGGAAAGGACAGGAACGAAAGCGTCATCAACGGTGCCTTTTGACGACACTGCGGAGCTTCCAGATGAAAGATCTGCTTCGAAAGCGTTGTCGCCGTCTTGAATTACTAAGTGAACGTCAATAGGGGACGAGCTCATGACAACGAACTCCCGATCATCGCCGGTTGAGCCTCCCATTCGAGATACGGTTTGTTTCTGACCGTTGAAGAATGACGAACCAAAAGAGATGACACGGCCGTACTTGTCGACGTTGACATTAGCGAACCCGTTGATGACCGGCAACCCATTAACGAGCTGTTGGAGGTAAACGTGTGTTGCGCCATTGTGATCGCTCGTGTGGGAGCTCTGGACGACGAAGTCGTTCGGCGACAAATCAAGCTTCGATGCAACGTACTGCAGGGCAATATCAACCGCATCCGAGCCATGAATAGCTTCTGCCGTCCCGGGAACCGTCAAAAACTCGACCACCGCCGCGGATTCGTCGATTTTGTGCTCATAAATGCGGTGGTTGAGAGAAGGACCAAAGTTGGGTCTGGAGCGCGGTGCAGCTGGAGAATGCCTGTGACGACCCGAAGGGAGGGCATGGACTCCCGATGGAGAAGAGGCAGCAAGCCAGAAGAGGGCTGCGAAGCCGAGTCCCCGCATGAGACGGCGCCAGTTGCGTTGCCTTGACGGAATTGGTTGGAATAAGAACAGGAGAAGAACCGCAGAAAATGTTAGCAACGAGCGGGGAGAGCGATTCGGTGTAGTGACTTGGTCTTGGGGGGGAAGGGTATGAGACGCTCCCCAAAGAGAGCTTTTTGGGAGTCAATTGATTATCAAAAGACACCCAGTGGCGTCTCATTGCGCCTCCAGCTCCCGTGGGAAACATAAGAAAAACGCCGCAGTCGGTTGGACCATGACCCGACCGATTCCTTTCATGAGAAAAGACCGATTCGCCGTCATATTTCAACCAGCCCGCCTTGCGTGCTTTTTCCCTCCTTCCTCCTCCCATGCAACTTCAATTACCTTGACATATTCGATGGTTTGGAGCTGGAACTGCTAAACGGTTTCAAAAAGGATTTCGATGGGACTTTACCAGCGGGAGACAACGGTGGCCGCCGTTGAAAACAGAGGGGGAGGG
>JADGJF010000807.1:0-14591 GCA_027596845.1 Quaeritorhiza haematococci
GGAAGAAAGAGGATGTTGAGGAGGAGGCCTAAAAAACGCGGGGGGTGGGTGGTTTGAACTTGGTCCTAATGGTAACCCAGGATTTGGTGGTGGTAGGCAACCTTGAGGATGAGGGGGAATTGGTGGATAAAACACAAATGGTAGGACTGGTGGAGGCCTGAAGTTTAACTGTGCGGTGGTAGAATTGGATATGAATGGTGGGGGTATCGAGGACGTGTTCCTTGGTGTGGTCGTGTCCACACACAACTCGGGCCTTGTTAACTGCCTTGTTGAAGTTGAACTTGAACTTGCTGGGGGAGGCATACGCCCAGCGGCAGCAACCGAACCAGAAGAAGCAGCGGTCGAACTTGCATGATCACTTGTAGCGGTACGCGTACCAGTGGCCGTCACAGATGTAGGTATCGTTGAAGAAATTGGACGTGCGCTCGTCGTAGTCGTGGTCGGTGTTGTTGAAGTGGATCTGGCGACGACATTGGGATTGCTGTTTTTCGTGGGATTTGAAGAGAGAGGCGTGTGCACGGCTTCCTCGTTAGGACTGGTCTGCGAGTTATTTGCGGCTACATCTTCCGTAGGTTGAGAGTCGATGCTGTCCGCTTCTTCAGCTTCTTCGGCTGCATCAGAAGTGCTCGAGGGCGGGGTTGGGATTTCCGTCCGGGGCTCCATACCACCTGTATGATTCACTGAAGAGCTAGAAGACGATGACCCCGTTCCGCCTGAAGGAACCGAGGTCACCTGCTGACTTGAACGAACCCCTCGAGAAGGCTGAGCTTTTCGCGCACAAATCGCCGACATTCTCTGCAATATCTGGGCCTGCAATCCCCAATACGTCCTCACTACATCTCCAACTTTTAGAGAAAGTTGAACCTCCTCTTCCCTCCTGCTCTCAGTTACATCCAACCGTTCACGAAGATTGGATAGTTCTTCTGACAAACCCCGAAGTCTTTCCTCCAACGCGCGAATTTCGTTTTTCAAGAGTTGAATTTCATTTTCCAGGCGTTGGATTTCCGCCTTGAGCTCAGTTGCGCATGCTCCTTGTTCGTTTATTGAAACTTGGAGTTGGTCTTGTTCCGCTTCGATAGACTCTACTTCGCTCTGCGCAGCGTATATCTCCACAAAGTTGACGGTGTTGGAGCTACCGTCGAGACGTTCTGTTGCTGATGCCAAATAAGCCTCGACCTCCAAGAGTTTGGAGCCAATGCGCGCGTGGTCGATCTCGATGACAGTCATGGTCGAACGGTCGAATGGAAGGATTGCGATCCCCAAGTGCAGTCCCCAGTGAGTGTAGATACCTCGTAAGGGACGAAAAAAATTAACGAAGTAACGTGGTCTTGACGAAAAAGTGACGTAACGCATAACAAAAGGCCTTGACGAGGTGTTCGACGAAGAATTCAGACCATAACGCTTCAAGGTTTTCACGAACCTTTTGCGCTACTACGGGTATGGTGATTGAAACCCTTTGCCCTGCCTTTGCCCTTCCTCCCCCCAGGAGAAAGTGGACACCGCTCTGCTGGAGTCTCCATGGAGAGGGTCCAATGGTGAGGTGGGCCTTTGGTGCTAAAGATATTCCACCTATTTATTTGGGACCGGATAATTCAAAATAAAGGAGGCAGAGGTAAAGTAAGTAGGCAAGCTTTACAATTATACAGCTTACCCATGTTCAAAAGAGCAAGATAGAAAAGACTATAATACAATGCGATGGGGGCTCTCACACCCTATTCCTTCCTTCATGATAATAAAAAACCCAGAATATGAATCCATCATCAAAGTTCAAATTTGTCCACCTTGCACGTATCATTCCTCGTAATCATCTGCTCGTGCACTAGGGTCCGTCTCTCTGCGTTTCCGCATCCAATTCTCAAACTGTTGCTTCGTGACCGGATCCTCCAGAGTCTGCGTTGCATTTGGATCAGCCCCTTTGATAACACGCCATCGACCGTACAGAACGCCGTCGCCCTGGTTGAAAGCACGGCGAAGGTTTTTGTACCCACAGCTTTTTTCCATGTTCACGAAAGATGGATAGGAAGCTACCAATGCATTTCGATCTGGGGCTTCTAGGTCATAGACGTCGCATCTTATCGATGGATCGGATTTTCTTGTTCGCTTCCGAAGCTTATCTGCTGCATTGGGTTCGGTGTTGTCGCCATCAGATGATGATCGCTTTGACCCAGACGAAGATGATGCCTGTGCCTCAGGTTGCTGCTGTTGCTGCCGCGGTGATCGTCTGTGTGATGATGTACTTGAACTTCCAGGCACGTTTTCAGCAGAGCAATCTTGTCGACCGGTCGTTGTTGCAAGATCTCCGTCACCGTCGTCTATCTCACCCTCTTGCAGTTGCTGCATATCTGGTGATTGTGGTGACTCTGGGGTTGGGGACAGCGGTGTGGTCGGTGTGGGAGGAAGTGGAGAAGGCACAGGAGATCTAGGAGAAAGGGCATCATCACAAGCTTCAGAAGCAGTACTGTCCGGGGTATCTGATTCCTCGGCTGCGTGTGATCCGCTTGAGGGCGAAGACGGGATTTCCGTCGTCCCCTTTCGCGGGGATCACAGCGGTCACAAAGATTTCACATAAGTTGTGGAAGAGGAGTTGTCAATAAGTTGCAGTTCGACAAACAGGTCATTTAAACATGATTTAAATTGGTACCTACTTGCGAAGGATTTGTTGTGGACAGTCGAGCTCTTCGTTCGCACGAGGCTGACATCCTCTTAAATACTTCCGCCTGAACTGAATAGAACCTCGGCAACACTTTAGTAATTTCGTTTGACAGCTGAACATTTTCTCCTTTCCGGCGGTCAGTTGTCCGTAAACGCTCACGCATGCTGGAATGACGTTCTGCGGAGGCCCGCAATTTGTCCTGCAACGCGCGAATCTCAACTTCCAAGCTTTCAATATCCGTCTTGAGTTGCTCTGCACACGCTTCGTCTTTACGTATCAAGTCCTTGAGCTGTTCTTGGTGGCCTTCGATAGAATGGACTTGCTCTTGCACAGCATTTATCTGCAAAAGGTTGACGCTGTGGGGACTTTCATGGGGGTCGCGCAAGTAGCTGTGTGCTGAGTTCACATAGACCACGACGTTCGAGAGATTGGAGCGAATTTGCGTACCGTCGACAGCGTTTTCGCCGGTCATTTTGACTATGCCTATGTCTGCTACCGATTCAGCTACCTATCAGGACTTGGACACCTTTTGCTTGGGGTCACAAAAAGAAGGTGGTCACACACATGGATGTTGAAAGCAGGTTAACCGCTCGAACTAGCCAGAGAAACACCAGGACGAGGACGACCATCATCGATATCGGTTCGAAGAAAGACGACAAGGGAAAGAGCATTTCCAAGTATCTCAATGCTCTTTCCGTTGCGGAACCGATCTGCTCGGAGTGTGGTCCATGTTCATGTCAGCTCTTGATACGCGCATTCATTTCAGGTTGGCGAAAAGGAATATGTTCATGTCGGATAGAAGGAAGCGGGACGGCAAAGAGGTGCGCTGGGCTTTCATCCTGGCTTTCATCACTTTCATCGACCATACATGCCGCACCAGGTGTCAAAAGAACAGGGTGAGATGCAGGAGTCGGTGCAGGAGTAAGCTGGGCCAAAGGACAGTACTTAGTGCGTCGTCACTTGAAGTACTTGATGAGTTGTTTTGCAAGACATTCCAGCAAGTGCCATTCTGACGAAAACTTTGAGAAGGTGAGAGTCCTGGAAAGCAGCCTGAAATGAGTCCATGGTCAGTCAGTCCAATGCTCTGGTCCGTGGTCTGTGCTTCTGGCGCACGCCACCCCACCTCACCTTCAGCTTCACGGTGGACCTCACCTCCGTTGGTTTGGTTTGTTTGTTATGAGTTCAGCCCCTTTTTAGCTGTCGTTTGAAACATTACAACAAACAGAACTCACAAGAAAGGAAACCTCGACTTGGCCACTGGAGCTACGTGAGCGGCTTGACCATGACTCCTGGACTCCTGGTTAGGCGCTGTCAGACCAAAAAAATTTGCACGACAAAACTTTTCCACCTCCGACATCTTTGCATCTTTGACATCGGTGTTTGAAAATCACATCACGGTCACCGCCTGGGTCACCGCCTGGTTCGCCGCTGTGGTCGCCGAGAAATTTTTTCAAAGAACGTTGGTAACGACGCTGGTGACCTAACGCGCCGATCCTGGTCGGGGTCTCGTCCTGTTTTCAAAGCACGAACATGGAATTGAGCGAGTATAAAACGCCGTGGCAAGCGTTGCAGTAAAAGGTTTTGGACAACTCAAGTGTGGATGGATGTCAGTTGTTCACTTTGGAATTCATTCTGCCATCTTTCTATTCTATTCTATAGACCATGCGACTCCACAACACAATGAACTTTGCTCGGCGCCGCCGTTACGGCCCAAAGCCCTCAACCACATCACCACCTTCCACAACCACCATAGACAATGCTCAACAACCGCAGCAAGAGCGCCAAGTTCCAACGAGAAAGCCGTCGGTGCAGCTTCGGAAGACAAAAGGTTGCTTTGAACGCGTCATGAGCGACCCAAAGCTCTTTGCTCAGCTCAAAAAGTTCGCGGGGGTGAGTATTGGACTGGTTTCCCTTTTCTGTTCTGATTTCCCCCATCAAAATAAGGACAGCCTTTCTTACGAAGCTGTGGATTTTCACTTTCTGAATGCTCAGGAGAAGAACGACATCGAAAACGTACTTTTCTACCAAGGGTTGATGACCCTTGAAAGCGAACTGGCAGATGCCGTCCCGGATTACAACTTGCCAAGCTGCGGCACACACGCCCTCGCCCGTTTCGTGGCAACAACAGAACCTACCCTTCATGCTACTGCCACCACATCAACCACATCCAGCTCCACATCATCGTCCTTCTCGGATTGCTCCGATTACTCTGACGAGCACCCCTCCTCCCCCGAAACATCCAGCATACCGGTCCCTTCAGCCCTCCGCAAATCCTATGTTTTCGTCTTCGACTTCTTCATCGCGGATACCGCTCCCGTCCAACTCAACCTCCCAAACAAACTCAAACGCGATGTAGAACGGCAAATCCGAAGCAGTGAATCGTTCGACTCGACCGTCTATGACGCCATCGCAGCTGAAGTTCTACAGATGATTTACTACAACACCTTCACGGATTGGATCAAGGCCGTAAGGCGCGCATCAAGGAGGAGATCGGGGAAAGTTGTCGCTCCTGCTTCTACCGCTGCTCCGCGAACACGGGCCTCCCCTTCCAACGCCGCAACGAATCCTAATCACGGACTTGAAAGGGACTCAAAACCACATGGAATGGCACGGAATGATGTGGAAACAACAGCCGTCTCCATCGAAATCACAACGGCACCTGCATCTCAAGACGACTCATCCTCAAACTTCAGTAAGGGTGGGAAGCGAGACAGATTGGCACCAGGCTGGTCCACTGTCCCAATCAATGGACGCGTCTCCTCGTTATCCTGCGGTCGTGACAGGAAAGTAGAAGAGGCGGACGAGGCCAGCGAACGGCGCACCATCGCTGACGATGCCGTATCTGTGAAATCCGTTGACTCTGGGTACTCGAGTGTTTCCATTCAGGCCCCTCCTGTCCCTGTTCGCAAGGCGGGAGCCAGCATCCCAATTCCGGATGTGGAATAGGAAGACTCACCATCCATGTCTTCCAACACCGTCCTTCCATCATTCATCAACCTTTTTTGATTATACCCTGTTATTTATTTTAGAATACTGCAGTTTAGTTTCTTTATGTAGAATGCCTTTTTTTGATTATTTGATTAGTAGTATGTTATTTCGCTGTCGGGTTTATTTTATTCATCCAGACAGGACCTCATTGTACATGTTTCCCGCACATTTGTCGTTCTCTAGAAATGCTTTTGGATCTCATGATATGTTTTTGCGATATGTGCGTTGCCTCATCTTTAGAAAAGACATAGAAGAAATAGATGATATACGAGATAATCGACTTTGATTTCTTCCGTAGCGAAGCACTAGCAAAAGCCAGTTGTGAAGCGTTATTACTGCAGTTTTTGGAGAACTGCGAACAACAAAATGCCGCAAATCACTGGCAATCAAAAACAATAAACAAAGGCACAGGAACGTTTTCATAATGTCATAGTGTCGGGTCTCCTTCAAAAGGTCTATGATTTTGAAAGCGTCGCTTTCATCAAAATTGGTTTGATCTCCGGTCTGTTGCTCGCCCCGTTGACGGAGAGCTGCATATTCTCTAGCGCTGGGAGACCGCCGTGTTCAGCACCAGCTTCTAACAAAGCCCTAACAATCTCCTTATGACCCTCCCCCAGAGCTCTCAGTAAGGCATCATTCGAACAGGTCTGTGGGTTTGCCCCTGCCCTCAGCAATTCCCGCACCACCTCTACATGTCCCAAGGTTGAAGCAACCCACAAGGCTTCATCTTCTTTTGCATTCACGTTCGCTCCTGCTTTCGACAGAAGACGCACCACATCGGAATGTCCCTCAGCGGAGGCTACACGCAAAAGATCATCGTCCTGTACGTGCACATTTCCACCCTGCTCAATCAAATACTCAGCGACAGGTCTTGAACAAAACCCAAATGTTTTCGCGGACGAAATCCGCATCTGCTTCTATGAATACTCGCACTATCTCGGCATGACCCCCTTCGCAAGCATATTCCAACGCGTTTGGAGTCGGCACCACACCTGCTCCCAGCAATATGCGAACCGAATCCACGTTCCCTATTTCGGCAGCCCGTTCGAGAGGTTGAGATCCAACGAAACGGTTGTTTGAAAAGTTCCAACCTGAATCACGCGGTGCATTTAACAAAGCCGTTAACATTTCCGAATGTCCTTTGCGAACAGCATTCGTGAGTGTCAACCTGAGCAGATCATCTTCGAGTGGATCTCGCACAGAAAGTAGTAGCTTCACCACCTCCACATGGTTCGCCGCCACCGCAACGAAGAGCTCTATGTCGTTGACTACTTCCACGCGTGCTCCCAAAGAAACCAGAAGCTTGACCATCTCAAAATATCCCTGTGCCGTAGCTGTCCGTAACGCCCAGTTCCCGTTAGCATTGACAGCCGCACCTCCCTCCTCAACGCAGGCCTTCAGCAACTTGGCATCTCGGTTCCGAACGGCATGAAGAAGCGGGTAGTCCACAAACTCAATAAACCGATACCCCCGTTTATCGCACCGAGTTACCTGAAGGTTTGCACCAAAGTGAGTGATCGGTTCATATATGACTTCTTGCGGGTCCATGTGCTCGGATTTGAAGGTGTTGTAGACGGGATCTTTTGCAAGGACGGCTTCTCTTCCGAACTTTGTGAACTTGGTGAAGAGACTGGTGGCCCACATCTTTTCATTGAAGTATGGGCGGAGAGTACGGCATGTTGATTTCAGGCGGGCCAAGTCTTTTTGGGAATTGAGGAATCGCAGGATGAGCGGGTGGAGCTCGGGGGCAAACAATGGTTGTGGAGGTCCTTCGCACAAGATCTGGCTGAGTTTCGCCTCCAAGCTCAGTAAGCTCCAACTATTCTCGGAATCTTACTCTGAGGGCCCGCGGAAGAAGGACAGGATCACCTTGTTCTATTTATATCTGGGCTCAATATGAACTTGCGGCGTTGACGTTGACTCAAGAGATCATATGGCATATGTTATATGTTATGAATCTTAGTACCAGACATCTACTAGATGGAAATGGAAACATGCGCGATTCCGCAGCGAGCAGAGTACGTCCTTCTCGAACTGTACTTTTGTGGAATCGTCGCGATATCAAGCATGAATCCTTCACAAGTGAATTCAGGCCTGAAGCGGGAGCGTGGAGGTGTGCGTAACCATGCCAGACTGCCGAGAGTGAGCAACTGCATCGAAACTGTGGTTCTACGGGCTCCGCCATCACATGGCATGCATGGCCGGGTGACTTGGAGGAGAAACCACGGAAAGAGGCACTGCGCTGCAGGGAAGGGATATACGGGTCAATACGGACATCATGTGAAGCGTTCGATGGACCTTACGTAGGAGCCCAAGTCAGAAACGGTCAAAAACCACAACACGTTCAACGATATGGTCGTGATTGAATTCCGAGGGGACGTTGTAACTCAGTGGGCAAAATCTGGGTACTTCAATCAGAGGCGCACAGATGACCCCGCGCGGTGAACGCTTTCAGCCGGACCTCCTGAGATGTCGTAGTCCTCGTAGTCGCCGGTGCCCCACCCTCCTGGAGTGTGGCCGTTGTGAGCGGTACAGCTCCACTTTTTGCGTTTTTTTATTTCCAGCCACTACCATCCATCTTTGTCTGCCTATCACTCCCCAGGAGATCTTTTGGAGTTTTTTCGCATCTGTTCCCAATCAGCACCCATATGCTTATTGCTCACTGCACCGGCTGAAGTGGACCGAATGACTTTGATCCAACACTGCTCCTCACAAGGTGCTTTCCAGGCCCTGTGTGGCCACGTTTTCTCCAACACGGGACAGATTTGGAGCTGGAGCCAACGTGCGTAGTCGGGCAACCGGTCTCGTCGTCATCAAACGGTCGTCATCAGGAGGTTGTATTTGGAACATGCTTCAGACCTGAAGTTCTCAATTATTTTTGAATGTTATATTCTTTGGTAGTAACAAGATATGAACGCCAGTTGAGCGCGAAAATGCACCCCGAGACCAGATGGATTCACCCAGTAGTGAAAGGGAACCAAAATGTGCTGCCTATGGAAGACCAGGTGTGGGCGACAGGCTTGAGGATCTGAGATCGGAGTTTGAAATGGTGTGAGACAATCCCAACCTGTGTCTTTGTGTTGTCACACATGTACACAAAGCCAATCTCGCTCCAGCCTCGCTCTTCATTTTCAAGGGTGATGAGACAGGGGGGAGGGAGTAGAGGGCGGCGCGCAGCGTGCTGCGGGTGGTGCCTGGGGTGGTGCAAACACCCTTGAAAATGAGACAGGGGGGAGGGAGTAGAGGGCGGCGCGCAGCGCGCTGTGGGTGGTGCCTGGGGTGGTGCAAAAACTAAGTGAAGTACAAAGGTGCTGGGATTGTGCGGAAACGGGGGAAAGGGACTTTGGAGGTCTTGATGCACCTAGTGGAGCTCGAGATTGAGGAGGAAGGGCGTAAGCTGGGCTTTTGTGGGAACAGGAAAAAGGGAAGGAGGCGGTGGGTGGAGGAGAATTCGGAAGCTTCAGGACGTCGACACCATCACACGCATACGGGTTTAAATCCTGTCTGGGTGAATGCAGAAAAAGAGGAAAAAGGAGAAGAGTTGGGATGGGCGGAAGAGGGTGGCGGTGGGATTATGCAGAAAAAGAGTTTGAAGGAGATAAAAGTTGCGATATCGTGGGTGGACCATGGAGCAATCAAAAATACTGTGGGTGGGTGAGGATGCCGTCGCGATGGGGGTTTCTGGTGTTTTGGAAATGTTAGTTGCTGTGGGGATATGTCGAAGAAAAAAATGCAAGGAGAAGGTCGCAAAACATGATTTTCGCAGATTTAGAGTAGCTATAGGGGACCAAAGACGATGATTATTGTAGGCTTCGCCGTGTTTGCGTGTTGTTTTGAGAGAATAGATGAATTGTTTGTGACGGACAGCTTGAGGACCAAGATGAGTTCGCAATTGGTCCGCAATTGCAAGGGGGAACAGCATGATGGCCGAAGGTGGAGACCAAACATAGCACGAGAAGTGTGAAAAGTATCCATTGTGAGGTTTACTACTGTTTTGAAGCGCGAAAGTGAGAGAGGAGTGCGGAGTTTTACAGTCGGAGTATGGAATTGCAAATGCATGATTAGCTCTGCGAAGTTGAAGTTGGGTGCAAAAATCGGTGATTGTGAATACTTTAGAAGCACTGATAAGATTATGATTCCCGAGGCATTTTCATGTATGGTTCCGGAATCAACGAAAATGTAAATAAAAACAAAGATCGGTGGTAGTGGATAAATGCAAAAGTGAAGGTCTACCGGTCACGACGGCGACACTCCACCTGTAGCGGGGCACCGGCGACTGCGAGGATTGATACATCTCGGGATGGCCGGCCGGGGGCGGTAACTGAGCGGGATCGATTTGTGCGCCTCACCACCAAAACCAAACATGTCCAATCAGCCCAAGATTTTGCAACGTGCCGTAGTTTTTGACCGTTTCTAACATGGTCTCCATACCTACGGTCCATCTAACGCTTCACATGAGGTCTGTATTGACCCATATCCCCCTTCCTCGCAGCGCAGTGCCTCCCTCCGTGGTTTCTCCTTCACCCGGCCATGCATGATGGCCAACACAAAACAAAACAAAGAAAAGGAGAGATGGGAGGGAGAAAAACCAATGTGGATTGAATGTCAAACATGGACCGAGATTGACTGAATAAGCCGACAACTCAAAAGTCTGTCTTCTTTGTCTCCCTGTCTCTGTGAACGTCGGTCCGAACATATAAGACTCAGCATATGTTTGTGTGTGTGGTGACAAGATGGACCAGCCGCAGTGCATTGTGTGACATTTTTCAAACTCCGCACTCTCAAGACCGGCGCTCAACGAATTCACCTCCATAGACTCCGCGTGCCACAAAACCAGAGCCAAAGGGTCAGAGAAGGCTTGTGGAATATGCCAAAAGAATGAACGGTGGACTTGCGGTGGACTCGCGGTGGACCGGTATCAGCAACACGCCCATTGAATTTGCAGTGGCACCAAGTGCGTCACTGGTGTCAAGCGGCGCAAAACTGAGCCTGAATTGAGTATCTGGCAGCTTGCCTGTTGAGGTTTGGAGCCGTTCCCGTCTAATCTTTGGTGACGGTTCAAAGTTTCGAGTCCACCACAATGGCCCGTTGAAATATCTGCATGGGTGTGGAAGATCGCACTCGAAGGTCAAAATACATATATTGTTCCTCGCCGGTTGACTTTGCGGTTCAATCACCGGTATGCCACTAGGTCCCACCTTTGAAGCTCGAGTTTGAAGGAGATGGAAAATGGGCCAGAAAATGGACCGCATATTAGTGCATATTCAAGGTGTCCCGAATCATAGAATTGGCTGGCGATTATCATAAATGGTTCGGAAATCAAGGAAGTTGGGGAAACACTGTTTGCATGTCGGAGTAAGGATTGGGTTTTCGCTGCGGTGGGAATTGAGGTCGACTTGAGCTTCCTTTTGGTCCAGTATGGGGTGATCGAGTGGTGAAGGTGGGAATTATTTAGTCATTTTCGGTGATATGATGGTTCGTATGGTTCCAACAAGATTCGTCTGATGTGGCTGTTGCTGACCAATTTTTGACGTCACGCTGATCACCAGAAATCAAACTCCGACGACCAAACTTTAACCAAACTCCGAACATGACCTCAATCTCCCAGGCAGTCTCCCAAGTGATCATGCGTCCAATAACGCGCTCCACCCAGCGCTCCACCCACGTCCCATGACGCCTATGGCGCAAGAGTAAACCACCAGTCGAAAGAAAACGAATGCAGGAAAAACAAACCAATCATATCCAACACATCCCAATATTAGACCATTATCAAAAAGTAAGAGGCAGAAAGGATGCGAAGGACTCGAGGATCAAAAACAAATACAAAATACAAAACTAAAAACAATCGAGGCTCTTTCTATCTTATAAGGTCTTATTGCTTTCTTCTTTTGCCATCTTCTTCGTTTCTAGATGCCACCAGGGCATGGAAGAAGTGGGCTACGATGAACGATGGGAGGGTATTGGAGCCCCATGTTCACGTCACATTCCTGGTTCTCAAACCCTGATCCTCCAGACACATGGCACGGAAAGGAACAGACAAGAGAGAACGGAATGACAAGAGGTCTTGATTTTTTAAGTTAAGAGGTTTCGTTGATGTAGTGTTCTCGGACGTAGAGGGTGGTGATGAGGGCGGGACCCTGTTTGAGTCGGAAGGTTCGGAATGTTGTGGACGGGAGAAAGGGGGAGGGGAAGGAAACAGAAGCAACGAGCGGTAAGTATATGATTGACATGTGACAAATCCACAATCAAGAACAATTTTGTCCATGTTCTCCGCTCATGCAGAAACACACTTACCAACAACATCCCAAACCAGAACAAAGCGTTCCCCGCCACCTTCTGCTTCTTAACAGCCGGTATGCGGCTCATGTAAATCAAGGGAATCTGCAACATCTGGAATCCAAACAAATACAGTCTGATCCTCTTGCCCACAACCGCACAAACAAGTTCATGCAAGAAGGACGACATGAGGAAAGTGACCCATGTTGCGTTGGATTTGGAGAGTTTGTAAGATTTGATGGATTCGAGGTAGACGTGACGGAGGAGGAATTCGTGGACGGGTTTGTTCCATTTGCGGGCGAATTCGTCGAAGGAGGAGGAGTTCCACCTGTTTGTCGATTGAGAGAAGGGGAAAGTGAGTCTTCTTTGCGTTGCAATATGTGGTCTGCGGAGAATGGTGGAGAGGCGAGGGGGTTCTTACTCCTTACCAGTCGTCGTAGAATTCCCTGTCCGCAAAAAGGGTGAGTTCGGCAAAGGCGTTGCAAATACCCTGTGGCAAAGGAGGTCATTAGTGCTCCAGAATATGAAAAGCATCGCAAGGATGTGCGTCTCTGCAGAATGACCAATCGGCTTCTCACCTCGAAAATGATGAAGAACACCATAAAGTAAATAATCATAATGGGGAATATTAAGTGCATGAGAATGCTGATGAAGTCGAGGTTGGGGATGTTGTGGAGGACGGGAAGAATGTAGTGCTCGAAGGTGAGGTACATGAGGAAGAAGGTGCCCAAAACTCCGGCGAATTTCTCAAAGAAGTAGAAGGGGCGGAACCTGTGATGGAAGAGGAAGAAAGCGGGGAGAAAACAGTGGGTCAGACTTCTTTTCAAGGCAAGAGGGTACGGTCGACCTAACTTGTAATAACATACTTGTCCGTCCGGGGGTAAGCGATCTCATAAACCAAAGTCGGGACGAGCATGTAGTCGAGGAAGTTCAAGATGGTAAGGTTATTGGGGAAGCGGGTGTCGCCACGGACCAAATCTTGGCTCAGATCCTCAATATCAGCGCTCAGCAGTTCGATCTCAGATGTGATTCTGTCTGGGACATCCTTGAGGAGCTGGTCAGGGCCATTGCCGTTGGTCTGTTCAGTTTTTCCTTCGGCGATGTCTGCGGAGGTAAGATCAGCGTTGCGCTTTTGAAGCCCAATGAGTCGGTCGCGTTCAGCTTCCATGGCTCTAAGAATCTTGCGCTTTTCGACCATCTCTTGGACGACTGCAAGATACGAGTGCTGCTTGAACAACATGGCGATGGCGTGCATGACGAAGAATCCGCTTTGCAGCTACAATGGAGAGGAGCAGAATCGTTCAAAATCAATCAAACTTGATATGGCACATTCTTCGCCTCTTTGTAAACCACCCCGTAACCAACTAGCACTGCAAGTAGGAGACAAGAGAAGCAGAACAGTCGGACTCATCAATACTTACCCAAGGCCAGTCCTGAATGAAGACCCACGAGACCATGAAACCAAACCAGAGTGTTTGCCAGGTGTGCTGAACGACATGAGCAGCCTTCAACGGTATCCACCCCCTTTCAATCAACCATGCGATCGGCACCACAGTAAAGCAGCTCGCAATAAGCCCCATATCCGACTTAAACAACCCCCAACCATCCTTGGTCATGAAATAGAAGAATCCCAACCGAAGTGGCACACCATCCTCTCTCCAAGACTTCCAGAAAGTGTACACAACGTAGAAAGCGAGAGCCATCCAGAAAAAGGTGACAAATCCTCGGAATGGGTTCTTTTCACGGTGGAGGGTTTGTGTGTCGAGACGGGAGGAGCGAGGTTGGAAAGTTGTTTTGCGGGAGTCGAGGCGTTTGTTTTGGGTGAGCATGTGGGGGGTGTGAGGGGAGGGGGACCTTCTAATGGAACCCGTCGAGCTTGAGATGGATGAGGCTTTGGAAGGTGAGGAGTTTGGCGACGTATGAGTCGCCATCGTGGTAGTGGCCGTAGACATTTGCAAAGATCGCCTTTTATGTTGATATTCGTAGTAGAAACGGTAATGAGGTCCAGATGGCGGTGACGTTGAGTGTGAATGCGAGAAGTGAACGGAGATGGGCATATTTGCGGAGAGGGTTGAGCGAAGCATGGATTGTGATATTACGAGGGCGTAAGCGAGGGCGGACAGAGCAGGGATTTGAGGCATGTCGATTACGAGACAGCCATGGAATTGGGCAAAACGTGTCCGTGAGTTATCTCTTTAGAAACGGCAAACAATATGCAAGCGAATGCAACCCTGTTCTCTCCGTCTCCCTTCAACATCAGTTTGCTCTGCGTGGAAATTCACATTCAGTCGGGCAGGGCCAAAAACAGTTCAGAGTTTCAACAGAGCAGGAGGGGCAGAGGGGCTCAGAGTGGCATACCTTGCAGAAAAGAGAAGCCGTGAAATAAGGAAAGATGAGGTAACTAAATTGCAATTATTGTTTGGGGCGATCACGCAGAAGGATGCATGATATAGTGGTTTGTTGTTTTGTGGGGTGAGAGACTTTTCCAGATGTGTGTTCGGTCACGGCGTCGGAGCGGTTTTGGCGGCGTGGTAGTACAAACATTGAGATTTGGGAGTTTTTTGGGGATGAAAGGGGAAGCCGGGAAATGATTATCCAATCTGCGCCCCCTTCAACACGGTGCTTTTGACAGAGGACGAAACGGCGGCATTGAAGGCGGGGGGAGGGCTCGGGG
>JADGJF010000808.1:0-14581 GCA_027596845.1 Quaeritorhiza haematococci
GAGTGGGAGTGGGAGCGGGACTGAGCGTGGGAGGGGGTATTGAAAACCGGACACTGAGCGTGGATGTAGGATGTATGAACCCGGAAAAAGAGCGGGATATGTGAAAGATAATTTTTGGTTGCCTCTTCTATTTTTTGGGGGGAAAGTGGGGAGGAGGAGAGCAGAAGATCCAAAATGGGGATGTGTGATCTCCTGAAAGTATTTCATTTCGAAAAGTTTTGATGTGTATAAAACGGGTAATAACCTTGAAGCGGGAATGCCGAGTGAATTGGGTTCTGGTTTTGTTCTGTTCGGTTTTTCGTTTTTTTTTTTTGTGTGTTTTAGTTTTATTTTTGGTTGATGGTGGAGCGGGAAGGGGCGGGGGTTGTATACCTTATCTGGCCTCCTTTCCTCTCCACTCTTTGCACCTTCATCACGTACAAATACCCCTAAACCTCTATGTCTCCCCCCCAAACCCGACATTCCTCTCCCCACGTTTGACCTCTACTTACTTACATACATAGTTCTAGCCCCCCCGCAAACACCGCAAACACCGCAAACGCGCGGTTCAACCCCCAGAAAAAGAAAATAGTTGGCCCGTCTCCTTATTTTGCCTGGTCGTACATATCCTCTTTCCAAAGTTTCTTTTTAATGAAGGGTCAATGACGGGTCGGTTAATTAATAGGATTGATGGGGTTTCTTCCTGGAAAGTGTGCGAGGGGCAGATCTTGACAAGAGATACAAGTGCAAGCGCTGATGCATTTCTTACTAGTTCGGTTTTGGATTCCTCTTTTCCTTCTCTCTCTGATCTGTTTGTCTTACTCTTGCTCTTGCTTGTACCGTTATAATTTCAAGATAGTTGGACTGACTGATCTCCGGGTACGGGTGTACGTTTTTTGAGAGTGTTTGGAGTTTGCGAGGTTTGGTTGGTGCCTCATTTGAAGGTGTTTTTCGGTCTGGTGTCAATTGTGCAGTAGTGTCGTTGGACAATGTATCCGTTGAAAGTGTTGCAAGAAGTAAAGTCATACATATCTCGGCAAGTTTCAAAACAGTCAGACAGAAGTGAACTAACTTCAAAACCAAAAGCAGATTTGTGGGATACAGAATCGAACTGAGATGTCTCAAGTCTAAGAGTGTGTGCTCGTCCACCTAATGTAAGCATCTTGTCGAAAGTCATCACGCTTTTGAATGGGATTGTCCAAAGTCCTTCCAACGGGAGGATCAACACGCACTCTGACGAAGCTTTGAAGGAAAAGACTTGATCATACTCATATCCAGATCCAGATCCCAATACACAATTTATGAAGGCTGATTTGGAATATTTGTGGTCCACTAATTAATGGTCGAGTTGGGCATCGCATATCATTTGCTTCTTTCTTTTTCTTCTTTCTTCTGCACACAAATACAAATCTGGTTTTTTCAATTTAATCCTCCTTCTTTGCACCCAACTCCTGCATCACAAAACTCGCTCGTTTCCTCCTTTGCTATGCCTACATGTACAAATTTGCAAACTTCGCATTCTGCAAAAAACCTGTCCGTTTGTGTGAATGAACCGTGAACCGTTTGTATGAATGACCGTGAACCTCTATCACTCTTCACTCTTCAACCTCAAACGAGTAGACCAACGGTCGGACGCCAGCTCGAAGTATCCGTCCCACATGCGTGCAACTCGGCGCTTCGGTATAATTCCTCAAGTCAATCAACTTCATCACCAACCTACTCGGATTCGCATCAAACCCACACTGCTGAAGCGACAACCTGACACGTTTCCGCGCTGGGCGAGGAACGTACCCATCCTGCTGCATATGGCCGCGTTCAAATACTTGTTGCTCCTCAGATGTTCGCGGACGTGGACAGAATCCGAGGAAGTCGCAGAATGCTTCTTGTTCGATTGGGGTTTCGAAGAAGAGGGAGCTGGAGAAGACGGAGAGTTGTGCGATGAGTGGTGGGGGGATTTGAATTCGAATCGTGGATGGTGGTGAAGGGAGGATCAAGGATCGGTCTGCGAAGAGGGTTTGCTGGTGAGTCCGGATACGCGGGGCGAACATGTGAAGTCTTGCGGATGCTGTTGTGGGACGTCCGGCGAATAGCGGCTTGAGATGGTTTGCTTCAAACGGGCTGATCAAAACTACCATAACATTTGTTTCGCCCGTGAACCGACCCCTGAGAGATGAAGTGGAAAGTCGACCGGGAGATGAAGAAGTGCTCCTCAGATTTTCACCTCCATGTCTTGTCAAAGTAATCATCCATCGAACAGGACGCAAAAATTCGTCAATGTTGCTGTTTGATCGCCTTTCGATTACCGTGACGAAATTCCTTGTGACGAAAATCTTCGAACTCCATGCAGCCACCTCCACCAGCGGCCAGAGAGTCGTATGCTGCAATGCATCAGGAAGAGGAAGGAACTCTCCCGACAAAAGATTCAGCTCATCAAACATTGCCAATCGTACAAGGGCTTCAGGCAGTGTGGGCATGTACGGTGTTTCTGAACCCGGCCTCTGAACTTGACGGATCTCCTCCAATTCTTGTTCCAACTCTTTTTCCTGCTCCTCTCCGAGTAATTGTGCGTACCGTTTGGCGATCGGAACGTATGTCGAGCATTTCTGGATGACTTCAGTTCCAACGGTTGAAAAAATGTCCTTCACTATTGAAACGTGATCCGGATGGGTCGTAGCCAGGCAATCCGTCTTCACAAGACCGTGGTGTGCTGAGATAATTTCACCAAGATGCTCCTCTGTCCGCTGTTTGCCGTAAAGTTGTTCCAAATCCGTAACCTCAACCTCAGTGCAGTTGTTTCCAAACGTGATTTGGTTGTTTTTGGCCTGCGCCCCTTGAGAAAAAAGCAACCGTTGCGATGCGTCTCTCCTGCAGAATCCAATTCCTTGCACACCCCAATAAAGGAATCCATCCTGAGCCACAGAGCAGCTGGTGTCAATGGCCCAGCGCATCACATCCCTGCTGTGGACAACGCCGGTTGTGGACGATGAGATGATGTTGTGCACCTCCGCAGAAGCCCAGAAAGACAACGTATGGCCTTGTCCTAACATCCTCATCCTCATGCATGCCTGTATGATGTGAGAGAGAGAACAAGAAATTAGTTTCCGAGCTTTGACATTTTCCATCAATTTCACATAGAGGTCCAGACAACTGGGACGTTCCGAGCTTGAGAAAAACTCACCTGAGTCAATCGGTCCTTGGTTACTCCTTTGCCCAGAGTAACGGCCGCACGCATCCCGATGCTGAATTTCAAATCCGTTCCGCGTGTGTGCACGTCGTCAAGGTAGATGACGCAACGATCCAGGCGGGATTTGTACGATGAGAGCTCAAGCGGCAGCACTCTGTTCTGCCTATCTCGAACCACCAGATTGTCGGCAGCGTCAAAGTACACCGCAGCCTCCACTTCCGTCTGTGGCGCCATTTGAAGCCACTCTTTCGCTACCTCTTCGTTGCTGAGCTCCAAAATAAGCGCCCCAACGTCGAGGAGAACGCGTTGTTGCGGTGTATCATTGGTAATACGTTTGAGGAGCTCTCGACCAGTGATGTAAGGCGGGAGCGACCGGTAATTGTCGTTTTCGGGAAGCAAGATGTTCCGGAGCACTTTGCCGTTCGTTCCTTCAAGCTCCGGCAGATCGTCCTGCTTGATGTTGAGTGGTAGGAGCAGGCGCATGTCGTTTGTTCCACTGAATCCCGTAGTCGAATGAGTGGCCTCTGCGCACAGATCCCACGGGTTAGTGCTGATCTTGAACTCGAATTGCTTGCACTCTTTGACGAACACAACTTTGGTAAGCCAAAAGTCGATGACAGCCGTGTTTTTGCGAAGCATCGGGAATAGAGCGTTCTCCCGCTGTTCAAAATCAGACAAATTGACCCCATGCAGCTCTTTCAAGGAATCGGGCACGGTGGGAACGCGGGCGATCCAACTCGCATAAACCATGTTCTTCTCGCTGTGTTTTTCCAAGAGATCGAAGCACTGTTCCAACTGATCGTCGCTCAATCCCGAGTAATAATAGCTCAAATAGGTCAACATGATTGCGACGTCCGGGTGCCCAAACTCGGTTCGTTCAGCTGCAACGTCCTTCGCTCGGAATGGAACGGCCATCAAGCGATGACCTGTCGGACTCACACCGTAATTCACCCTCCAACGCTTACCCAAGGCCAGAAACAAGACCCCTTGCGCGATGATACCCCTCAATGCCAAGATGATGCTCTTGGTTGGCGACCCCGAAGCAAAAAGACTGGCCACCCGGTCAACTAAAGGTTGCGCAATCGAGGGTTCGACCAGAAACTGAGACAAGGACTCCCGATCCTGTTGTCGAAACTCGGGCAAATCCAATTTGGTTCTGCCTGACAATATGTCCTGAACAACCAGTCTCGATAGCACTTGATATCCATCAGAGGACAAAAGCCGGAGATGCGGAAAAACGTGGGGCCCCTCCGCGGCTGGTTCGTACTCTACTTGCACCCCATTCTCAGAAAGAGTCCGACCATGCCTACGCACCAGATCCAGAACCGCCTCCACAACCTCGCACCGCCAAGCGCATCCATCCAAAGCCCTCTGGGCCCCAACGGTGTAGACGAGCTGATATTTGAAGTGTAAAATCTCGTCCGATTCATCCAGAATATCGCGAGCATGGTCGTCCAGCCAGTGTTGTATTGCCAAGGCTTTGGCCCCGCCCACATCGCCAATCCGACATTTTTCGAGTGTTTTCAGTTTGAAGGATAAGCAATGCTCCGGCACTGTGATGAAAACCCCTCTCTTCTCCCTACATTCCGTGTAGGTAGAAAGCATCTGCCCAAAATCCAAATCCAAATCGCGTCGGCAGGGGCAAGTGTAAACGCGTCGATTCAACAACCCACCAATCTTCAGCGCAAGCGAGTTGAAGTTGACCTGGAACAACGATTTCAACACTGTTAAACGAACCATTCGAGCGCCATCCGCGAGGGCTGCAGCAAGCATCGGGATGATGACCATCGTTTTCCCTTCCCCCATGTTGAGTTGCATAACCGTGTTTTTGTTTCCGGGTGGGTCCATCATCTTCCGCGCCACATCGACTTGGACAGGCCGAATCATCACGTTCATTTCCAGCTCCAAGAGCAGCCATTCCGGCCAGTCTCGAGGGCTCCAATTCTCGTGACCACCATTTTCCAGCTCCTTCAACAGTTGAGACTTCTTATCTGCCGACAACAACGCCAAACAACGACCAGTGCGTTGCTCATGAGTCCACACCACAGCAAGACCCCCCAACAGATTTCGGATTGCGTCCGGTGCACGATGAGAATTTTCTCGTAAAATCAACGGAATCGAAACCGAGGGCGTGATTCGACGCCATAAACCCGCGTGATATAGCCCTTGAGCAACGACGTCCTCTGAAGGAGGGCTGAGTGCATTTTCGAGCAAGTTCCAAAGCTTTTTCGACAACTCCTGATGCACTTTGAGTGAATCCTGCATGTGTCCAACGATGTGGGAAGGAATATGCGAAGCTTCTTCTGACCTCGATGTCTGGTGAAGTCTCCAGCTACGCTTCAAGCTTATCATGTATTCGGACCTGATCGGGCACGGATGTGTCGAATCTGCGAATGGAAACGACTTCTTCACCTTCATCAATGTCTTTTCCGACGTATTGTTTACAGAAGGCCCAACAACATGGCTTGAGCAAACAGAACCTCGTGAAAAAATCGATGAAGCCAAATCGATCATCGCATGGTCTTCTGATCTTGATGGGTTGGACATCGCCAGATTTATGCGAAACCCATGATTCGTTGCCATGCTGCATTGGACGTGAATTTGAACGTGACCAAGAAATGGTGGTGCTTCACATCGAATACCGTTCAACTTGCTCTCCACACAATCTAAGAATCGAGACAATGTGTGGTTATTGTACCAGCTCTGGATCACGGTCCGCAATTCTTCGGCGGCGGCATGCATGTTCATCGTACTCAGGGACCAGAATCCGTTGGGAATAGACGATGTGGGCCATTGCTGCTTCAACTGTCGAATCGCGGTTTTAACTTCACGATCGAAATGTGTCTTGTAGCTCCGTGACAGGTCATTCTGTTGAGACTGCTCAAGTGAATGAGCAGATGAATAACCGAAATAGGACAAATATCCAACTTGGTGTGTTTGCAGGATACTTTCGATCTTGGACTCCGATATTGTCGTTTCGGCAGGTGAGTTGTAGGCGGGGATACGAGGAGGATTAAGTTCGACGAACGCTTGCCAGTTGAAGGCGATTCTTTGAAGCGCCGTTAAGGGTGCCGACATCAAATCCCCTCGGAAGGCCAACACCGAGAGCATGAGCATAAACTCTTTCTGCAACCCATTCCGCACCACGGAACGCGCGTAATCGTATAGATCCAGCCACTTGTGTCGAAAATCGGTTTTGATCCACTCAGATACGGTCATGCTTTCAAACGTGTGTCCCTGAAAACCTTCAAGATACTCCTTCGTTATCAAATAACTCTTTGGACTCATCACAGATCCGACATCGCGAAGGCACCTTTGATTGTATCCAGCAAACGCAAGACGCCGAACCAAATCCATAGACTTTTTGAGATCACCGAAATGGAAGTGTGGCCCAAAAACCATACGGACCGAACGGCGACCTCCAATCCTTTGCTCCATATCCGCCTGAAGCCGCCCTTGTTGATTGTAGAACTCACACGAGTGCCAATAGGCTTTGATGAGCAGGTCCATGTCCATTCGTGTTGGAGCATGCGTGAGATTACTTTGCCGTTTGTATGCAAAATCGAGGCGTTTGCTCTCGTCCACAATGAATCTGGCGAGAATGAAAAAAGCATCATTTGCCGCAAGAGATGAGATGTCCTTCGGCCATCCCACCGACTCCATCACCTTCAACTGGTACGGGTAATACGTGCGATGAGGTGCCACGTCACCAATGGCGTGGAGAATGTCGGCCGCGGCCTGTGTCAATGGTCTGCACGTCCAACAACGAGGAGATTGGAGCAACATAAGCGCCATCTCCGTACCCGTCAGCCCTGTCAAAACGTCAGGCACGTCGAAAGAGGTGTTGGCGTGCAGCAGCGCAAGGTACAGCCACGGTTCAAGACCTTCGTCTCCTCGCAGCTGACGTAGTCGGTGATCGACCTCATACACAAAAAAGCTCGGATGCTTAAGTGCTTCGTTCAGCGAGATCGAGATTGTGTGATCCCGTTCGCGAACCACCCTGCTGTGTGGCATCACCAGAAGCAGCCTTTCGGAACTTTCGCGATCTTCCTCCAACAACAGTCCTTGCTGTAACCCAACCAGTGTTCCCAAGTACTGCTTTTTGGCAACGCGCATGTGGTACTCTCGCGAACGGACACGACCATCATTGTCGACTCGGAACTGATACGGTTTGGAAAGGGATGAGGAAATAAATGAGCATGAATACATGTCGCCAAAACTTCATTAAAAACATTTGAAGCCCAATCTCTTCACCAAGGAGCTGCGAACAAATTCTTCTGAGGAAAGTACAGTCAAGATGAAATACCTGGAGACCCATCCGAGGGATATCCACAGAAACTTCGAAATCCGATGGGGACGCAAATACCTCCACGAAGGCTTTCCACTCAAGGCGCCGGAAAACCCCATCGTACAATTGTCCGAACGTCAAGCTTTTGATATCGACCAAACACCGACCCGTTGCGGTCTCCTGGATCAGACCGGTCTCAAGACAAAGCTTGTACGCAACGGCAGAATCTTTAGCGAAATGTTTGTCCAAGAACTCCACAGGACGAAACACAACGCACTGATTTGGCTTATCGAACCAGTGGCTGAAACTGTGGATGAGTCGATGCGGAAGATCTCCATTGAAAAACCGGTGCGGAAAAAGCTCATACGTTGATCCATCCTCTCTTTTTTCTTCAACGACTAAACGTCCACCATGCAACAACGACAAGCTGTACGTGGCATCATGATAAGGATGTAAGGTGATGTACCTTCCCCGCTGACCAGCGGCTGGTTGCACCTCAAAAGCCATCTCCGAGAATACCCGCTGGTAGTCCTCGTGCCGCATGATAGCTTCCGGAAGACGTCCGACAGGCTGTCCATCCACCAAAAAGTTGCCACAAACGATATTGATTTGGAGGAGAGCAGACCGCGCTTGATCTAGCGAGGTGAAAGTGCAACGAACCCAATAATTCGCTGGACTCGCATATACCCCCCAAGAACCCAAACTCCCGTTTGCGTAATCTGACCAGTATTGTCCGACGAAGAGATCCACCCCACGGAACTGGTTCGACAGACATGACTGCCGTATTTTGCTTTCGATTGACCATCCAATATACCGAACGCGTCGGATGAGGTTTCGCCGGAAAATTGACAGACTTCCAGTACTGTAGCCAGAGAGGAGGAGCTTATCGTTGATCCGCGAGACAGATTGGAGCCACGACGCCACATGCTGGTCGGTCGACAAAAACCGGCCAAGATGCGACGAATCAACGCCAAAGGTCAAGGCAGAACAGGCTGCAATCTCGACAAGCTTCAACCGCATCTGATTGACCTCCTCTAATGGAGCCAGCGTCATCCTTGAAATAACGTCCTCAATTTTTTTCTCCCAGTCATTCGTGACGTCCCGACACCGGAGCAAAAGACCCATAGACTCTCCCAAAACTTCTTCGTTCGGCGAGAAATTAGCAACGCACGACGTCAGGACGATAATGCAGAGCATCGGACAGCTATCGTGCCAATAATCGGCGAAAATCCCCAGCAAACGATTAAGCAAGTCCAAGAACCTTTTGCAAAAAGCTGGTGCACGAAAATCCTCGTGCGATTCGCGAATCCATTGATGAGGATTGTCAGGACCTCCTTGCAAATGTCCAGGCGTAGGACCTGCTTGCCAAAGGGCCTGGGCGAGTAATGTGTAGACCCCTTTTTGCTTCATGTTCAGAATACCCATCTCCAGAGATTGCAAGATGTTTCGCAGTTGAAGTCTGTGTCCTGCACGAAGAGATCCAAAAGCAACAAACTCCGTCAACGGCAACTCCGCTGGGCACTCGGCCTGTCGGGCAAGTACATCGTTTTGAGTGTGCGAAGTTCCGTCGACAGCCCATTGCAATGTGTGGTAGGGTTTAGGAACTTGAAGAGTGCAAAGAGACCTTATGTCGATTGCCTTGTATTCGACGATGGCTTTCCTCACCATGTCCACGGCATGAACATTGAACCCATTCGGCACGACAAAATCCTCATCGATGTTCCGCGGATGCAGGGATCTGTAATGCGAGGCTGTAAACAATTTTGTGGTGCTTCCGAAGGAAAAGCGTCGTGAGTTAGATCTTTTCCACGACGATAAGGGTCGGTGCTCGTTCCAAAGCCCCTGTACTGAATACATCATCGTTTGCGGCAAACGGTTCCAAACATCACAGCTCACAAAGTATAACGCGTCCCGAAGTATCGAAAGCTCCCCCGGAACCTGAAGATCGAACACGACTGCGTGCTGGAGAATTTCGTCCATAGGAAGGGGACGTTCATAAACTTCGACACTCATATTCTTCATCTGTCGTGTGAGCTTACATCTCGAGCAACGTCCGAGGCGCCAACCTTTTTCATAGCATCTGCACGTCATCGACGAAACTTGATGTTCCATCCGGCGGTATTTCGCGCGCTCGGATCGCACTTCCGCTATTTTTCTGGCGGCTGTCCTTTCCGCATCCTCCAAAATTGCAAGCTTGATCTGCTGCAAACGCACACTCGCCCGAGCGAACCGAACCGAGAACGAGTTCCCCGTAGGCTCCCCACTCTCAATAATGGAAGGGAAGCGGCTCAAATGGATCCGTCTCTCAAAATATCTTCTGATCCTGTCGAGGTATTGAAAATCGCTTCGATCCGTCAGCAAAAGGACCTCGCAATGGTCGGGATACAATCCCGGCCGATGTTCCTGAAGGAGTGCATGGTTTTCGACACCAATCTGATCCAGAATCATCACAATGGCGGTGGACGTGAGAACGAGTCTGCTGTACCCAACGGGATCATCCGAGTACTGTGCTTTTGCTCGAGCAACGTACGTAGTGAGAATCTCATAGAGTCTGACAGACACGTTCGGCTGTTGAGTCAGGTGTTGGAGATGTTCTTCCATAATCTGAGCTTTGACCCAAACCTCCACATCAAACAGTCCCACCAACAGCTCCTCTTCTCCTCGAGCGTCGTTCAAAGTGGTCACATTAGGGAAGACCATGAGGGAAGTGTTTCGGGGCTTGCACACAGGGGCTGACACCCCATCCGACTGATTGTATGCAGGTCGACTCATCGCCGCTTCTATTTCGGGCAAAGAACTGCTCAACTGCTGCTGAATGTCAGACTCGATGTCCAGCCGTTCGAGATCCAAGGTGGTTGTCGGCTGTGATTCCCTGGCACAAATATCCTCCCATCGACGATCAATCATTTTCCTCAGTTGGTCCATGTACTGAACACCCAGTTCGTTGATGTTCTCTGCAATCTTTGCGAACCGTCCGGAACAAGCGGGCTGTTGGTGACGCATATGTTGCAATTTCGCCATTCGTCGCCCAACCTTCGCGAGAAGCTGCATGCAGGTATCTGAATCGACATGACGATGCGATCGCAAGACCTTTTGAACAAGTTCCAGCAAACACCACAGCATCACAAGTTTGAACATGAAACGCCCTTGAAGTTCCCCCTTCCCCGCAAATTTCTGAGTCAAACTTCGTTCGAGAACCACCTTAATCATCATCCACATTCCTGAACGCCGAAAGGGTTTGTATGCATTCAACCAGAGCACTCTGTCGCGAATCCTTTTTCGAACAGAAACGACGCGTTCGGGCGGACATACAGCAGACTCCGCGGCAAGAGTGCCCAGTAGCCAGTCGTTGATGAAAATGGGTTGACAGACGTCCCTAATTTCTTGCACGTTTTTACCAGCCTTATTCGTATGAGCTGACGCCATGTCCATCGCTTCGCGGTACAAAACCTCCAACTGCTTCGCAAAGGATGCCGATTTCAACAGGCTCAAGTCTTTGATAATGAATCCCAGATGCGGAAAGACACCCTCTAACTCCTTCTGCGACCCAACCACATCTTTCGCCTCAGCCGCGACCTGAAAAGCTGAAACCAGTGCCTCGTTTCCATTCATATCCACTACGAGTCCGGCGTTCTGAGCGCGGATGTAGAGCGGCATGGTTTGTTTCTTCTCCAACACGGCGAGCTCATCGTGAACGGACTCCGCGTCCAAAACCGTTTTCTCCGGCCCCTGCAAACGTTCCCACCGTTCGAATGTGTCCAATATGCCGTTAAGGTTTTCGGAAGTGAGGTTGGATTGGAAACTCCGGAGGCCGTGCAAACAGTAGTACAGCAGAGAGCCCTCCAAGTCTTGATTGTCCTCCTTGTTCGGAAGCTTCCGGGGCAAAACGACGTGGCGGAGAACGTACAGCAGGTCATTTGGGCTCAACCCCAAAGTCGATCTCGAGATGTCTAGAACATATTTGAAGAGAGGAAGAAGCATTGAGTGAAGTGAGCTCTCCCCGAAAACATACAAGTAATAGTCCAGATACAGGTAGGCGTAGTGCCCATACCATGCATGCTTCCGGATCTACTATACTCTTGCGAAGATGTTCCGCCTTGGCCAGACAAATAAGACATTAATGCCTGCATAATGGACATGAACGTTGATTATAAGGTGAATCTTTGCCAAGATTGCCAAGGAAAGGCTGCTCAAAACACATCGTTCACGCCGGGATATGATGTTATACCTTTCGCGAAGTGAAGCAAATCTCACAGAGAAAATATTTCGATTGGGACGGGCCTAAACATATGCGGATTGAATCCGTGCACGGGAAAGTCATTAAATGGGACAACTGATAATAGAAGTCATTCTCGGCCCTATACTTACAGTGTTCACACGTTTGCAGCCAACCAATCCGTAATGTTGTAAAAGGCGCAGATACTTCGAAATAATTCAATGCCGTCGATGTTTGCCGTCTTGGAAAGGAGGTGAAGGATGAAGTTCCTAACGAAAATTGTCCGAAAGAGAAGTCAGCAAAGCAACATGGCGAGACACGACGATAGTCCAAACGCGGACATTGGTTGTGGGGACTTTGGTCCTTACCGTCTTTTTCTCAAGGTAAACGAAAAGGACCTGGGATTGAAGCTTCGTGTGTGTTCTTTTTTCCGTTCAAGAAGAAAGAAAATCTCGAAGTGTCGTTACCTGTTCCAAGTTTTCAAAATCAGAAAATCTATGGGTTATCGAAGCAAAGCTTTCGTCCCGGCCTCCATGTTGCATGTGGACATTACATACTTCGGAACTGTCAAAACCTGTCGGCAATCTGTCGTGATGCCATATTAGAGCGCCAAAAGGCACCTTCACACCTTCACCTTCACCCGTCCCCCATATAGTTTCCCTTGTCGGTTTCGAAAGAACTTTCGACTTTCGTGCATGTGCGGTAGTGTCTCCAGCAAGCACGTGATAACGAGTTGAAAAGCCAAGCATCTGTTGAAGAATATCTGTGTGATATCGATGTTTTCGTTTGCAAGTCAGATTCTGCAGCAACTGTTTCAATTTTTCCCTCCTAGGAAGCCGGCCACCTTTTTTTTTCAAATCTCACCCACAATCCCAGGTTTTGGGGTTCTCACTCACCAGACGCGCTCGGAACCACTTCCATGTCCACACATACAACGCCGCTCCCTCCATGCAACACCTCATCCCTACCACTTCCGGCAAGAACACATTCTCGCTGTCTTCCTTCATTCCTCCCCTTCCAAGGCCTACCCCTCCCCATTTTCGCCTTCGATATCTCCACCTGTTGCCTTCACACCTCGTTCAATCATTTTCCGTCAAATCTCCACACAACCATCGAACCGCACCCGCTTATGGGTCCCAGAACCCTCATTCTGGTGCCGGAGTGATGCCCGTGTTGACAACGTTTTCAGCATGCAATTTACAAATCGTCGTTGTCTGTTCAAGCGCATGGGAAGATTCAGATTCGGATGTGGAGGTGGCTCATAAAAATACACCCCACCATGCCCTAACAAAAGAACAGAAAACAACCACGCAACCGACCCTCACTTCATTTTCTTTCCAACACCCCTCCAAAATCTTTCCTCGCCCCAAGCACATGAAACACTCATCATCATCCCGCCCCTCTGATCATTGTCCATGACCCCATTCCAGCCATTCCGTCGTTGAGACCATCTCCTTACCCCTTCATCACCCCCAACCGCCTCCCCCAGTCTCAACTACCTAATCCCCATTTTGGTCGCCCTCCTCACTCCACACATAACCCATTCACGTTACGCTTCATGAAGCGCCGTCCGTAGTGGTGCCGGATTTCTGGATGAGGTTTTGTCGGAGGAAGGTGAAGTGGTATATGGATGTTTCGGAGGGGTTGGGCAGTCGGGCGTGCTGTTGGGGATGGGCAGCGGGAAATGAAGGGAAGAAGAAAGTAGAAGAACAGACATGGAAACCTTTTGAATGGTAACCTGGGTGAACGACGAATGCACTGTTTCGTCGGACATTGGTTTTTGGCGTGTCGCACCGGAAACGTTGTGAGCTCTTTTCTGGTCATGATTTGGTGCACATGTTTTCCTGAAGTTGTTGTGTAATGAAACCAAGAAAATTGCTACAGAAAACGTGTGGTGAAAGTGAACCTACGCACATGCACATCAATAAACATAAGAGGGGATAAAACATAAAATACCACAAACGAAACAACAGAAAGAATAAAGTTATGCATCCAGGGTATCCAACCAAAATCCAAATTAAGTCCGTCCACACTCCATCCCATCCATCCCATCCTTTCCTTTTTGTAGTCGGCATCCCCGAACATCTCCCCAATCCCTCTGTGTTGTCAAAGATCAACACCGCTTAACAAACGATTTAGGGAAAATACCCTTCTTCCCGCGCAATGTACCGCGATACCAGTTTTCGTCCACTGCGTCAAAAGCAGAACAAGAAATAGGTGTGGTTGATTGAGTGAGTAAATGGTCTTCCGTCACAAAAACAAACTCCAATACTTAATCCAAACAATCGTAGAAGAGGAAGAAAGTCAAAAAAACTCACCGTCCTCAACAACCCCCACCCGATCTCCAACACTCAGCCCCAAATCATCATCCTCCTGCGCAACAAAATCGCTTATCGCAACCACATCAAACAAGACACCAGGTCTACTCGCAGGCTTTTCCCCCTCCCTTTGTTGCTCCTGGAACGGATCATTCCGCCGCGCATTGAAACCAGCACCAGCACCACCAGCACCACCACTCATAGCCCCAGCAGCAGCAGCAGCAAACGGCGTTAAACGCCCTGCCAATCCCGACGACACCGACGATGACACTGACCCTGGCCTCGAGCCCTCAGACGACATAGACTGAAACGACCCTCGTGCCGGGAGCAAAGGTTTCCCATTACCCCCACCCCCACCAAAACTAACACTAGAAGCACCAACAGCACTGGCAGCAACAGCCCCCGCAAGGCCCCCCACCTGGTTCCCTTGTCCCGGCCTCGGCTGCACCTGCGGCGGCATTTGTAAGGGTACTTTTGTCTGGACGTTGATGCCACCTGCGGCACGATCGGCTGCTTTGAGGGCGGGGCGGAAAGGCGCGAGTTCTTTTACCGGGAGGTCGGCGAGTGTGGAGAGGGGGACTGAGACGGAGATTGAG
>JADGJF010000809.1:0-14573 GCA_027596845.1 Quaeritorhiza haematococci
CCCCGCCGCTTCGCTCCACCGAGGGGCCCGCGTCTCTGAGCCCCCCACCCACCGTACAGGCTCACCGGGGGGCGCCCATCTGTTGAAGAAGATGGGCGCGTGCGCGGAATTCCCGTAGCCCGTGTCCCGACGCTCCTCTCGCACCGGGAGAACCCCCCGCGTGGGTCCCCTGCCCCTCCCGTTCCTCCCGTGGCGGCGAGGGGGCCCGGGTTTGGGTGTTTGGGCCCCCAATGCAGCGGGGAAAGCTGGGGAAGGTGATGGCGGCATCGCCCGAGGTATGGGTGACAGAGTGTTGTCTAGGCGGCATACTTGGGACGTGGTGATAGATGTGCGACTAAATGTGATGAAAATAACAAAAAGCCATGAGGTTAGCGAAATCGGTTTACTAATACTCGAATGCATTATGGCGGGGGGGGATGAAAAGAATATCTGATGTGGAGCTCGATAGGATGGATAAAACGGCGCATCCAGTCTATTGAACCCACCTTTTGTCACGATTTTTGTTCATTTTGAGGTTTTTGTGAGGGAAATGAGGGAAGGTGGTCCTTTACGGACATCGAAGGTGTTCGGTCCGTAAGGGCGTTTATGAGGTCTTCACTCGTTGTGGTTGACTGCGCAAGTCGTCGCCATGAAGAAGAGGCAAAGAGCACAGCCGCGGAAAAAATTGGATGTGGAAGATGACAACAACGGTGACGATGAGAATCGAACCATGATTGAAATTATCAGCGTCCAAGACAAGCCTGCACAGTAAGTTTCGAATATGAAAATAGTAGTTTGTTTACATTTTGAGTTGAAGCAATCATCTCAAGAGGACTTTGCGCTCGACCATAGTGTTGCGCCGTTGCTATGGCAGTACTCTAGGAGTCCTGCATTTGGCGGTCGCGCGGAGGTGAAGAGGTAGAGACGCAAAAGCGAGTGAGGATTTTTTAAAGTCGATGGATCTGGTGCATACATATGCCATGATCAGCTATGAGACGTACCCTGTTGCGAATGTTGCCATTTGGCGGATCATTATGCAGAATATATGGCTTCCCGTCGGTGTTCCAGCGGAAGATGCAAACGCCGAAGGTAGTGCGATTTGCCTTTCAGGTTGATATATCAGTGAGCTGTGGCGCACTGCGAAGTAGAGATGTATTTTGTTTTTTTTTTTGCTGTATTGTTTTTGCAAAAAAGTTTGGGGGATGAATTGGAGTATGTGTGGTATTTTGAGGATTCGAAAGGTGAGGTGAGTAAACAAACAGCCTCACCATCCAATCACGGTGTCGATGCATGTAAAGCCGTCCTACATTGCATGGGCATTCATTAGACGGTAAATACAGAGATCTGAGGTGTC
Source organism: Quaeritorhiza haematococci (assembly GCA_027596845.1). Lineage (NCBI taxonomy): Eukaryota > Fungi > Chytridiomycota > Chytridiomycetes > Quaeritorhizaceae > Quaeritorhiza > Quaeritorhiza haematococci. The sequence goes on from JADGJF010000809.1 coordinate 1,334, forward strand.
CACAGGATGTGTCCAAGTTGATTCCGATTCTGCTTTTCTGAAGTGATTCATTCCCGCGACGAAACGACTTCGTTTGAGGGCGGTGAAAGGCACGTCGACTCAGATGCTGTGTGAGAGCAGAGCGAGTGCGGCTGAACAGCTGCCGAGATACTGAAGTTCTGAACATCCGCATGAAACTCGTCAAGTATTATGCCATATTTTCATCATCGCTGTCTCCTGTACTTCCAAAACAACATGTTTCTAAAGGACATCAATGCATCAAAACGAGCCGGGGCCTAGATGTGAGGTGACTTGAAGCTTCGTCTCAACTCTTCGAATTCCATGCAACTCGAGCTAATAGGAGCTGGAATCGTAAGGTTATCGCACGCACATCAGAATACGTACCTGAAGGTAGTCACATCGGCCCTTATGAGATTCCGCCAGAGGGACCCGGAGCAGGTTTGACCTTCGGCAATGGCAATCCATGCCCAACCATTACCTTAAACTTCGAGAGTATGATATTCTCCCCGAAAAACCCAAGCTCTTCGACATACCATTGTGTTAAGAAAAGGGCGTAGTCGAAAACAAATGCCATGATCGAAGGGGCTGAACACACTTTGGATGTTGGGGACGCACACAATCCTCTGACTCGTACCAAGTGGCGACTTCAGCTCCCTAACTTTGCTCACCGACACATCCACCACCCAGTCTCGAACCTCTCGCCCTTTTTTGAACTGCGACTTGACTCTCCCATGTTGTCACTCTCCCACGTTCGTCATTTTCCCACGCTCAACCATGATCTTACCACCGATCGAGATGAAAACAACAAAACAACAAGATGCTCTGGGGTTCGAAGACAGCCACCAACAATCCTCAAATCACTCTATTATCCATATGACCCGACCCCAACTCTTCTTCCCTGGATTCCCTACCTTAACCACACCTACCGAATTGCGCAACAAAGGTAGGAGCCTGTGCATCCATGTTCCCAATATGACTTTGCGCACCTTCAAATGTGCCCCAAAGCCCTCACTTTGGTGTTCGGTGCTGCTTCGGTGTTGTCCTGATCATGCCCGAGTCGGCGCCAGTGTTGTATGCCGTCTGAAAGGCGAAATTGATCTTGCATAAGGTTTTGGTCACGGTCGGTGACTAGGTTTGGGCGATGGGGCATTTGGAGTGAAGGGAAACAACGGCGAGTATGGAAACTGCTCATGCTGATGGTGAGCGCGAAAAGCTAATTCCATCTCAGCTTCTTAAATGCAGAAATGTGATACGCTGCGTGCGGGAGGTCTGACACCTTCACAGCACGTGTACGATTCACAACTGGATCTCTGTTGTTTTTGTTTTTGTTTTCCTTTTCTATCACAGAGCTGGCCCTTTTTTTTTCGTAGGAAAGAATCATATTCATAACAACAACGTCGTTAACCATCAGTATACTCGATAAAATGCTAGAGATGCTGGTCGGTTTGAAGGACGGCAGCAAAGACAGGAGCTGGTGCATGTGTGAAAAAGCTTTGAAACCACGGAAAGTGCGGAGAACGTTTACAGCGTGGTTAGCGTAAAACCAGATATCATATTACGAGGATCATAATATTGCGTATCTTCGGCTCTACCCCGATGTTGTAAAATATTCCATTGCCAAGTGCAGCATATAGACCGACTTCGAATGGGCGATGCTTGCTTCCGGCTGGAAGATAACATTTCAAATGATATTATCAAAATGAATTATGCTGAAGAACTATTGATTGCAGAAGCAGTGAGTCAAACATCACACGTCGTATTTGGCAACGGCTTCCTACAGTTGCGGATAAATGGTAAAGATTAATAATGATAGATGTATTCATGATTATTGACTAGGAAGTGTGACGCACATTAACATCCCATATGATAAGTCTGCTGATCCCTTAATCGTCTGCATGTGTCCTTCCCTCAGATGCGATCTTATTCATCTAAGTATAAGTCAGCAGCAGTTGAGCTCTCATCAGTGCTACCATAGTCTGGCTGGCGAGCTCAGTACAAATGATATAGCTATTTTAACGATTTACCGTCCATAATGACACGGTGACTGCGAAGTGAACTTGTTTCATAAACCAACGTATTCGATCATCATGGTTTCGATTCCCGTGTTGATTATTACATGTACATTCGCGAGGCATCCGCATTTCTCTTTTTCTTTCTCACCTGTTGGTTCTTTTGTATTTCTTCGGTTTCTTGTCCAGTATTACATCTTGTGCTTTATCTGCTGGACCTCTGGTGCGCATTATTTTTGATTCATGGTATTTTGTACCGTGTTTTCAGTTTCGTTTCTCTTTCTTCTGCTCTCTTTCTATTTATGCCACAGTATGCCGCCTAGCCCTTTGTATCTCTCACCACTTGTGTTTCTGTTCTTACTTTGTTTACCTATGTAGATGTGCTCCTAAGTTGCTGTTCGTACCCCACCTTTATCTTGTTTCTCTCTCCACCCCACACAAGTTCTCTTTTTCTCTCTCTTTTTCCGAGCGTAACGGCAGTTCGAAGTTCGTTTGGTTTTCGCATTTCCTCCCCACATGACTTGGCAGAAGGGTACGCAAAGGAATAAAGAATCACAACGATATCAATACCATAAGGATCCGAACTGTCGCTAACTTTTAGTCACCTTACTTTATGGAGAAATTCATTGTATTGCAGATATTCATGTTCTACTATCGCACGCCATTTACTGTAAGCAAGACTACAAAGCAATAATGTGCAATTGTACAAACAAGGGCTAAATTATTCTGAAAACCAATTGCAAAAGATCTGTTTCCTGTGCTTGTGCGTGCGTCAACCCCCAACACATCACTGCATCGCATAATGAGCTTCAAAAAGCCGAATGAATTCCTCCGCAAGCTCGGCCGCATTCGGCGAAACATCCTGTTGAAAAGTCGCGGCGATGTACTGCGCTTCCTTCAAATATTCGGATGAAAATCGCTTGTAGAGATCAGGGTGTTTGGGTGTGGGGAAGTAGGGCAAGTTGTCTACGACGGCGGCGACGAGTTTTGGAACGCTTTGGAGAGTCATGTCGTATGGGCAGACCTAGTTGACGAGAAGAAAGAAGCAAACGATCGATTCAATTAGTATTTGGATTGTAACTATCAGAGTGAAAGAAAATGTACAAATGGACTCGTATATACCTGGTTGAAATCGATTGCTTTCATGCTGACGTTTAGAGGGCCAGAACCACATCCCATTTTGCGCCCAAGCACAATCTCCATATCACGTCCATCAACCTGCGCGAGGAAATGCACAATCGCGAGAAATTGACCCATCTCCGCAGCAAATGTGTCAACAGGGAGCCCCATCTGTTCACATCGATCAATATACAGCGGGAAGTTGTAGGTAGAGAAAAACAGTTGCGGGGACGTTCTCTCGTCTGTTCCAGAACGCCGACCAAGGCAGACCCGAGCAATATCCGCCCTCTTAGACGTAACCTTTTCCTTCAAATTATCGGGGCAGAACCTGGTGATGATCTCTTGACGCATACGTCGCGGTTTGAAGTGCTGGAACCCGAGTCATTGAAAAGAAAGACGTCCGCTCCGCATCGTTGGCAGGGAATTCGGGGAAGTCGTACCAATCCTCCTCAGAAGTAACGAATTCGGCGGGTTCAAGGACACGCATGGAAACTTGATCGCGCTTTTCGACGGCCTCGTGAAGATGACGCGTGATCTCGTACTCTGGTCGTAACGTTTCGTACCCACTAAGTTCTCTGCCTTTCTTCATAACAAGAGCAGTCTTTGGGGTTTCAAATTCGCGTAGCATGCATGGTAAGTCCGAGATCAGTGGATAGAATTAGCAAGAGTTTGGGGGCTTCGTGGAGCACTCCGTAATGGAAGGTTTCTCAGCTCGTTATTGAAGTGGACGACGGCGAAAGTGCCTGAGCCCACTTTCTCGGCGCGGGCAAGCGGAGACTCAGGTTCTGAAGACGGATCATAGGAAGACATTCTCATGATCGAAGTTCATTCACTTGGCTGAATTGACCAGGTGTGGGATAGGTGTGAATTTCCTCTTCATATCCCCACACTTGAGCCTGTACTTGAGCTGGAGACAGCATGGCGTAGGTATTCGAAGAGAATGTGAGAGAGTTTGCCTAGGAGAGCAAGGAAACTAAGTCACTTTGGAGAGGAGACGTGTTGGGAGTGTGACCCAAAAAAGTCTTCTGCAAGATCAAGTCACTCAGTCTCAAGTCCCCAGCTGAGATAGCCGCCCCGACCGTTTCTGTAGCGCTGAAGCCATTTGAGACGGGGGATACAACTGTGTTGACACTGTGGGATTAATTCGTTGAGAGGGTGTTGTCGAGGTGTTTGAGGGGAGCGTGGGTGGTGAGTTGGCGGGGAAGTAGATTCTGGGTGTGTATGCCAAGATGCAGAGAAGCAGAGGATCAAATTTATGTGTTGTTTGAATTGATCAGTAATGGAATGCAGGAGGAGGAGAAGCCGGAGGAGAAAGGAACATTGTTGAGTAAAATGACGGAGTTTACCTTCAGATAGTGTGGAATGGCGAGGTGAGATGCGGATGACATCTGCGCTGTTTCACGCTTCCCCCACCCCACAATGTTTTCCGTCGTCCTTCACCTCATGTTGGCGCTAGACCCGATGTGTTTGAGCATCGGTACTCAAAGTCACGTGCCTTCGCTCTGAGACTTCAACTTTTTCTTGCACGTGTGGTGGTTATTAGAGAGACTTTGGAAAGTAGTGTGATGATGCAAGGCTGCACACACTACTATCCTCAAGAGTAGATGAATTTCACTGCGGTTGCGCTGCGGTCGGCTTGAGGCTCGCAGACTTCTCCTTCATGCTATCAACATTTAGAAGAACATGGACACCGAAAAATAACTCCGAGAGAAGAGGTCACGATTTATTTCTCGTAATGCAACACACAACCACTCCCAAGATGTGAAGTCAAAATACAAATGGTAACTAAGAAAATACAAAAGAAAGTGATATAATCGTGATGGAAAAGGCCTAAATTCACATCATCGAGAAGAAGACGGCGACAGAGGCAACCAAGACCATGGCGAACGAGGCAGTGTTAGAGGCAGCGCCAGAGGTGTTCGAGCCCTGTGCGTTGGCAGAGTTGCCGGTTGGGGCGGGGGTTGAGGTAGGGGAGGCACGGGTCGGACCAGAGGTGGTGGTGGTCGGCTGGGCAGCATCGGCAGGCTTGACGATGGGCTCAGAGGGGACCTTGGCCAAGTCGGGGAGGAGGACAGCGTCGATGACGTGAACGACACCAGAGTCGATGAGGACGTCGGGCTGGATGACCTTGACGGCGACGGTGTTACCGGGGCCAGCGAGTTCGATGGAGTCGCGCTTGACGATGACGGTCAAGTCTTGGCCGAGGACGGTGGGGACGGTAACGTTGGTACCAGCGGCGGGGAAGAGGTCAGTGCTGTAGGCGACAGAGGGAACGACGTGGTAGGCGAGGACGGCCTGGAGGACGTTCAATGGGGGGAGGGAACCACCGAGAGCCTTGAGAAGGTTGGCGAAAGCGTCGTTGGTGGGGGCGAAGCTGGTAGTAACGAGTACCGAATGGGAGATGTCATGAATGATTTGTTCGATAACATACAAACGAAAACAAACAACACCAAATGAAAAACATCCAGATCCGCGATATGATGAATACGTACACAGTGATGCCTTGAAGAGAGTCAACGGTGGGGACGAGGCCAGCGTTGGTCAAAGCCTCAGCCAAGGAAGTAAGACCAGCAGCAACAGCAGTTTTGGAGGCCGACTGCGGGGGGATCAAAACGCTGTCGATAACGTGAACAATACCGTTTCCAACATCGATGGTGTCAATGACGTTGGCCTTGCCCAAACCGAAACCCAAAGTGACAGTGGCGGGGTGACCAGCAACGACGTCGACGACGAGAGCCTGACCCTTGGTGTTGTTGAGCTGGTTGAGACCGGGACCAGTCTTGGTCAAAGCAGTGTTGACGATTTGACGGCCAGCAGCACCAGGGACGAATTCGACACCGGGGAGAACGTGGTAGGTGAGGATGGCTTCGACGAGGTCCTTGTCGTTGAGGGCGGGGGCGAGGGCGGGGTCAGCAGCGATCTTGGCGAAAGCGTCGTCAGTCGGGGCGAAGAGGGTGAGGGGTCCCGGGGATGTGAGGACATCAACGACGGACTTGTAGCCGGAGGCGACGGAGACAAGAGTGCTGAGCTTGTAGCCCTTGGGAGAGGTATTGTTGACGAATTGGGCGACACCTTCAACGATGTTGGCCTGACCCATGACAGTCCCGAAGGACCCGAGGAGACCGACGACGGTTGCCAAGACTGAGATCTTCATGTTTACGATGACGGGGGGGAGGGTATGTGTGTGTTGCTAGACTAATCTGACTTCCAAACTTGAGGCCTTTTTGCTGGAGATTCCCCATTCCGGGAGTTCAAGTGATTTTATAGTCTGAGGCGACCAAACACCGTTTTCGGTGAAACTTGGACTTCCAAAAGGAGGAAATCTGAGCACTCGCGGCCACCCGCAAACAAAGGAGCAAAGGGCGGCGGATTTGTTTGGACTTCGTTGAGAGGATTCTCCGCACATCGCGCAACGACCCGCCATTATGGCGATCACCGCGGAGGTTGGACGGAGTTGGACGGGGACCTGGCTGCACTTTGGCTGCATGCAAATTCCAGACCGGAGTTATTTTTGATCGCAGAGTTCAACGTGCCACAAACGTACCAGATCTGCAAAAGTTAATTTCGATTTTCCGGCGATTCTATTGGTGGACGTCCAAATCTCATTAAAGATCAAGTGGCTATGCTCCCTTTGGATTTTCATTGTCCGACAATGTGTTACACAACAAAAACGTGAGGAGGAAAAACGCGGCGCACACGATGTTCAAGTCCAACATGCGGAAAAACTAAGTCCAAACTTCATTTTCCAAATGATCAAATCCATGCCATAAACTATTTTTTTTTTTTCCAAAGAAAAATTACATGAAGAGAAGGCGAAACCAAGGCGAAACTTGGGCGAAATCAAGGCGAAACTGGCCAACAAAAAACATTTGATTTTCGCCAACATCAGCTGCAGCCACAGCCTGGAAGGGCCTGGCTGGATGGAGAGTTGACGGGCGCCCATCTCCGTGGTGATTTTCCCGGAAATCCACAGTGAAAAATCTCGAGAAAGAAACCACTCACGCGGAGTTTGCGCGGAGTTCTTTCAACTAAATCCATGTGCCGTTCGGAGTTTCAATCTGATAGTTGTTCTGCAATAGTTTCCCACAAAGACTTTAGGTTGTGGACTTTAGGAAAGAACCAACAACGCTAAGTTCCATTTTTCGTTTCTCTAGAACCATATCACTTGAGTTGATCACGCATCTCGTCACGCATCACAACCTAAAATCAATGGGCGTTCGGAGTTTCAAATCCAGGTTGCATGGACTATCTTTCTTCTATGAAATTGCAGACTTTACAATGGGCTGTGCTAGCCTCTTCAACTTCTAAAGCAAACAATCTCCGGCAGCTCAGAGGTTGGAATACTTTTGGAGGTCTTGCAAAGTTAGTCCCTCTGCGAGTCATCCCCCTCCTAGATGCCGCTTGCCCAGCCGCTTGCCCATAACCATCTGCTCCTTTTCATTCCATTTTACATGTTTTACACTAGACAGAGATCTACAAAATGACGCCATGACGCACCGTGTGCCGGTTTCATCTCTCATACACATATACACAATTTCGACTAACTAGATACAATAGGAAAAGAAAGAGAGATCTAATCCTCAATAGCCGCAGTGTTCTGAGATACGTTCATCCCATTTACAATTTCACACACAATAGCCACCGAGTCTGCACCTTCTTGATCCGTCTCATTTCCTTCAACCACACAGCTGATGCCTTCTTCGGAGTGCTCAGCGTCCAATGTGGCCCCATCCTCACACTGAATACTCTCCATTCCTTCCTCTGTCCCTGCCGCGACTTCACCCACCCCATCATCTTCAACACAGTCGGCGCTAAATTCCACTTGATCACATGAAACCTCCTGAACAGGTCCCCCCTCCCCTTCCCCACACATACCGATCTCAATATCGTTATCACCACAGGTTGTCCCCGACAGCAGAGTGTTTTCACCAGGAATGTTGGGAATGTGGACGCTGGGCGGTCGAGCTACACTCACTGTTGGGGACTCGGGTTGAGTCTGCTCTCCCGATGACGCGTTACAGTCCGCTTCTCCTTCTTGAGCTTCGCGTTCAACGTTTTCAACCCTTTGCTCTACCTCATGGCCCGGTTGTGTTGTTTCTGAAGGTGCGCGTCCAACCTCAACATCATCGACGCAGCATTGATCATCGAGTGGTGGGAGAGGAGCTGCGTTTGCTGCCGGGGACCCGAGTTGGGTATCCTCGCAGAAAGACGTATCTTGGTGACCGTCCTCGTTTGCTTCTTGCGTTTGGCGTTGAACGTTTTCCTGGAAGGTTTGCTCCGTCTCATGTCCCAGAGCTGAGGATCCATCAAAATCATCACCATCATCGCAGCATTGCTCATCGAGTACTTTCTCAGAGCGCTCTGATATGGTGGTATCCCACCGATTTGGCGGTCTCGGGTCCAGATTACCCCCATTCACGTGTCCCATACCCATAGTAATAGCCTCCTCATTCTCCAACTCGCCCTCCGAATCCGTGCTATCCTCAAACACAAAATCCTCAGCCACTTCCTCCCCATCCGCCGCCGACGAAGCAAACGATGACCCCGAAGACGCCGACAGAGGACCCTGTCGCGCCACCTCTAAATGCGCACCACTTTTGAACGGGTTCCCCGTGGAGATATCCGATCCCACCGATCTCGCCGACGCAATCATCGGCATCATCGGCACCTTTGATGCGGTTGTTCTCGTACTAGTCGTCCCTATCATCGTCGGTGTCGCTGCGGTCAAACCTTTGAACCTCTCAAAAAGCGATCCAGAATCATTCTCCTCATCATCACTCATCATCCCGTACAAATCGTAAAAGTAACCCGTTCGGTTGATTTCGCCGTCATCGTCAGTTAGGCCGCCTGGACCAGCGCCCCATGACTTGTTTACACGCCACGTCTCGGTGGGGAGACCGTTCCCGCTGGCACTGTCGTATCCGTCGCCAAGCCAGCTTATGGACGCGCGGTGGCCCCTGTTGCGTGAAGCGGTCTCACTTGCATCATGTTCGCGAACGGGCCAGAAATTTGTGTGGTCGGTGGCACTGTTGGAACCAGAACCACGGAATGCACCGGGACCTGCTCCGTACCCGTACCCAGAGGTGGGGAGGCTTCCCTTCCGATAGCTAGTTGCGACCAAACTCGTCCGTCTGATTCGCGAATCGTACCCACCACCCATGGGCAATCCAGGATCTTTACCCTTGGGATCTCCAACCTGAACGGCGGAAGACGACGAGGTAGAAGACGCCCACGACGATATTGACGACGCAACCGAATGGCGAGACGACGCCATCGCCCTACTTGCGTCGTTCGTTATCGGCGGAGTTACAAGTGGAGGCGGCGGGCTCATGCACATCATCGCCGTGACGGTCGTTGGTGCATACACAGACGCAAACGGCAACGATAGTCGCTTCGAGTTGACCATTTCTGTTGATCCTCTGCTGCTGCCTTCTCGACTGAATCCACCTCCGCCGACTCCACCACCGGAAGCTGCATCCATCAATTCAGGTCCGGCGTTTGCAGCCGTGACCCCAACAGACAACCGTTTCGGAGGTGGGGAAGGTGATATTTTCGACCACATATGTGATGCAGCAGAAATCCCATTCACAGTTTTCTGTCGTTGGTTCTCGTCCTCATCACTATCCTCATCTTCTGACGACGATAACATGAGCGGACGAGCACTCATCATTTCACCTCCTCGAACGCCACCAACTCCAACCGTCGAACCCCTTTCACCAAACACACCTTCATCCAACACACGATCTTGTGTTTGATGACCACCACCACTATTACGTACGCGTGTTGTATCCCCACGCCCAATAACAAGACCAGGATTCCCATTCGATATCCCCTGATTCGCCTCCAACATCGCCATAGCCAAGTTCATTTGAATCCACGGTCCAGGTATAACAGGTGCATTCGACGAACTCGACGAAAGCGGGAGGTGACGATCATAAACCGACAAGAAAGGATCATTCATACCAGGCATTGACATATCAACGCCGTCACTTTCGTCACCCGTACTGTCGGTATCAGAGGTATCATGTGTTTCAACGTGGAACCGACCGATCATGGGGTCAGGGTTTGGTGGGTTGTGGGGAGCTACGATGGTCTCGGCCCAGCCACCGAATGTGTTGGGGGGAGCGGATTGTTCGATGAGTGTTTGATGGGTTTCGGTGACTATTTCTTCGATGAAGGTGCCGGGGTTGTCGATCTTGACACTCAGGTTGGGGCGGCGGCGGGATCGTGGTTTTCGTGGTTCATTGCCTTCGGTTCCACGATCTAATGTCGGCACTTCCATCACCATGGGAGGGAGCAGCAACGATTCTTGTGGGGGGGTTGAAGGCGATGTTGGTAGGGGTGAGGGTGGGGAAGGAGGGGCCTTGAGTTCAGCGGTGAGTGGGGGGGTTGTGTGGAATTGGAATGTGGGGTGTGGTTCCGGAGAGGCGGACGACTTGGGGTCTGTTGCAATAGCAGCTGATGTGGTCTCGTTGAAGATCGCTCTGTCAGAATCCATCCTTTGGTTCTTCTCTTGCATACTGTCCGTCAGACCAACAAGACCGCCAGGGCGATCATCATGAGCAGATGAGCGAGCCCCACTCAAGTGTTCATCAAAGGCCTCGAACGGGTTGGTGTTAGGCTGTACTTGCCGTTCCCCTCCCAAGATATGATTCTGTTGTGACGAGTCTCCGGACAACGCCGAAGGTGGAGAAGTCGGCGTAAACGCGAAATCCACAGGGCGTTCGCCGTCATCCTGATTCTCACCATCGTCATCAGCATCAGGATCGACAGGCGCTTCTGAATCGGGTCCCTTGTAATCATACGAGGTCCATCCATACCCATACCAATCCGGTCGCGGTCGCGCCACCCCAACCATGCCATCCACGCCAACTCCCCCGGCATTTCCATTACTATCACGTTCATTTGTTTCTCTACTGGTCCCGTTATCTGCAACAGCTCCAGCACCAGCAGCACCAACCAAACCACCCACACCCATCCTCCTCGCCACATCCACATTCCACATAGCACCATCCGGAATCTCAAACCCATCCTCATCAAATCCAAACGTTCCAAACCCGAACCCTAACGGATCCATACCCTCAAGCTCTGGATTCCCCTCCAAACTCGTAACCCCGTCATCCTCACCCAACATCGCGTTCGCCCGGTTACGTGCATACGAACTACTACGCGTTGACATTGAGGGTGGTGGCAACATACCACCTGCACCCGCATCATCACCAGCGTTACTATCGGCTTCGACTCCTGTGCTTGTTGCGGGTTCTGCGACTAGGGGAGGATGCGCGTACCGCTCATAGGATGGTGACGGGAACGATAATGACGAGTTTGAGGAATCCGTGTCGGAACTTGGGGAGTACACCGGTGAAGACGGAGCGGGTGAGGAATCTGACGTGGTTGGACTGGCTGCGCGTGAACTCGCGATGACGTCAACATCGGATTGTTGGTACTGATTGTTGATACCCCACCATCCTGCGGTTGGTCCTATACCACTGCTATAACTAGATTGGCGGCTTGATGAAGTGGTTGGGAAGTGTGGGAAGGGAGAGACAGACGAGGTGGGGTGGGGGGGGATGTGGTGCTTGTTTTGACGGAGGATGTTGCTTTCGTCGTCGTACCAACGTAAGGAGAATGATGAGACTGAGGAGGCTGTGTCATCGATGACGCCGAGAGTGGCCATAGCGGATCTGTTACCGGCGGCGGGTACTCCTAAACGCCTCGGCGATGCAGAGGTTGCGCGACTTAAAGTAGCATCAAGCGTATGCGGGGTTGTAGTCCTTGATGAAGTGGCAGCATAGACATCTGCGTCTTCAACAAACACAGTGGGAAGGGAGGTTTGCTGCTGGACTGACCCGGACCGAAAGACGTTGGTTGAAGTTGAGAAAGACTGATGATCAGAAACAGATGAAGATCCAGCCGGCTGATTTTCACCGCTGAAAGTAGCGATCTGTTGGTGCTGCTGCTGTTGGTGCTCTTGATCAAGTTCCTCAAGATGCAAAGCGCCTCGACGAAGAAATTGTTCAAACGGATCAAGATCATTGTCGTCGCTGATTTCATCTTGGAACGGGTCTTCATCGTCTGCATCTACAGCGTGAGCATCCAAGGCAACATTTCTCTGCACTCCATCAATATCGCCGTCGACGAAACCCCCTGCATCCTCAATCCTGGTTTGCACTTGTTCGTCATACTGGTCCTGACCCTCCTCAAATTCCCATCCCGAATCCACCCCACCATCATATTCGTCATCAAACCCAAACGCAGACCCGCCTCCGTTGCTTCTGGAAAGGACGTCTCCATTTGTGGTCGAGGCTCCGTACGCTTGGTGTTGCTGCTGTTGCTGCTGTTGCTGATGGTGGTACTTCCAATTCAGGCTTGACGATCTTCGGTGCCGGTTATTTGCGAGAGATGCTTGGTGTAAACGCCAATTCAGGCTCGAGGACCGACGACTCCTAGAGGATGTTCCTGTAGTAGTCGCGTTACCACCGAGTTCATCCCCTTCTTCATCGGCGGGGGGTCTTTCATGCCATTCCTCCTGGTGCGGGTTCTGTCGAGTACGACCATGACCACGCCCACGATCACGGCCACGACCTCCTCTAGTCCACGCTCCCGTTCCTCGTGCCACCTCGTCTCCCTCACTCTCATCATCCCCATCATCACTTCCATACGCAACCCCGCTCACACTCGCAGCATCACCAGCCCCGACCTCTTCTCTATACCTCTCATTCGCAACCCACTCGTTCCACCCCCCAACCTGCCCTCGAACCTCCTCATTCACGGGTGGTTGCCCACGCACCGACGAAGAAGGTGATGACGATGCGCCATGGAAGGCACTAGCCAACACCCCTGCACCACCTCCACCGCCCCTACGATCATACGCAAAAGTGCCACTACTATGATCGCGGTGGTGATGCGTTTGCTCCTCTTCTTGTGTTTGGTCGTGCCTCCGAGTACTGGTACGGTGCCGCAATCCATGGAAGGAGGGAGTCTCATATGTGGGTGAGTTCATCCATTCGAGGTTTGAGGAACGGTCGGTTGAGGAGGTGGAGGAGACCGAGGAGAGGTCTGCGGCGGTGTGTGAGACGGAGGAAAAGGAGGAGGAGTCGAAGGTTGGGGGT
>JADGJF010000810.1:0-14558 GCA_027596845.1 Quaeritorhiza haematococci
CCCCTCCACTCCCCCTTCCCCAAGCATCTACATACCGCTTGGCACCCCCTGCATCAGGGCTGACAATGACAATGTTGCTGTGATCTTGGATCTTTTCCCGAATGTACTTCAACGTGCTCGGCTCCGCATACAAGTTATCTACAGGGATGTTGAAGAACCCCTGAATCTGACTTGCGTGAAGGTCCATAGTGATCACATGGTTGGCACCTGCGACGGTGAGCATGTTGGCAACGAGCTTAGCGGTGATGGGTGCTCTCGATTTGTCCTTCTTATCCTGCCGGGCGTACGGGAAGCATGGGATGACGGCTGTAATTCTTCGGGCTGATGCGGTTTTGCAGGCGTTGATCATGATAAGCAGTTCCATCAAGTGGTCGTTGATTTCCCCACAACCGGATTGAATGATGAAAACATCCTCGTCACGAACAGATTCACCAATCGTCACAGATGTCTCCTGGTTCGAGTATTTGAGCACCACACACTTGGCCAAGTCGAGACCAAGGCGTCTAAAAGTTGATGCGAACACGAAAAGGCGGAGAGACAAAGGTCAACAGTCAGCTACCATTCTAGTCAAGGAGTCCAGTCAAGGAGACCAGCGAAAAGTGAGCGGTCGGAAAACCAAAAAGTTGGTGTCGTAGTGGCAGTTACGTGGCTTTTCCAACGCGCAAGTCTCAACGAAGGAAATGCTCAGAACGCTAAAGGAAAAACGAAATCGCACGCACTTTGCTATCAGCCGAGCAAGGTCGATGTGGGAGTTGCCCGCAAAGATCTTGACAAAGTCGGGACGAAATGTGGTGATGAAACGGGGAAAGGTATGACCAATTCAGCAACGAACACCTCAAGTTTTGAGAACACCCGCGCGAAACGAAACGCTCAAAAGAGCAAACCGACAGCGCAATTGAATCCCCGTTCACCCAATGCCAACCAAACGGACAAACACCGTATCGCGGTTGCAAGGACATGCGAACCCCGACACAGCCGCCGTGAAAAACCCACCTTAATTGAATTTGAAGCCATTGTTTTCTCCCGTGTCTGTTGCTAAGGAAAAGGTCCGAATGTTCGGCAGCAAAAACTCAGAAACGGCAGTGGTGGTATGGCGCGCGCAGGAACGGTAGGAGTGATCTGGACGGTTGATGCAGTGCACGCACAAAGCCCAGCAGCACACGAAAAAAAAAAAAAAAGGGAGTGTGGGCGCCAAGTCAGCGAGTGTTCGGTGCTGGCGCAGGAGTTGTGAGAAGTGCTGCGAAGGTGTGACAAGGAAGTTTGGCGCAAAAAACCCTGCTTGCCCCTTGCCGAGACAGAAGATTTGAAGATTTTGATCAGATCGTCGGGGTTCAATAATCGCTGCTGACGACGCGCAGACGACGCGCCATCCCCAACATATGCAGCCCCACAGGCAGCCGCCCCACAGGCAAGTCCCACAGGCACACAAGTATTAAAGAAGGTACCAAGTTGGCTGTCTGAACCACGGCAGTCTGACTGGCGAAAGACACCCTTGCCTGAGACACACTTACGACGTCTACATCACCATTCCCACTTTCGGCAAGCAACAGACTGATGTGGAGATGTTTGACTATTCAACCAGCACTTGGGAGGTTTCAATGACATCTTTCCCTCTCATTCACAAATCCCGCCTAAGTTGGTATGCCAACCCCATTATCGTCATCAAGAGCGGAAAAAACCGAGCACCATAGTGTTCGTGGTCGCGTTTTACTTCGCCTTTACGTGAAGGACTACTAAGTCTACTAGGGACTCGAACTAACTCGACTGACATCTTTTCCTGTCCCCTATTTGGCGGAATGGAAGAACGAAGGATATGCTAAATATAGCCTGTGACTGCTCTATCCAAGGCCCTTCAACTTAGACGGCTTTCGTTGTGTCAGGGTCAGAAAGAGCTCCAGACGGACGGATCCAACAAAAGTTTATCTTGCGGGATTCCAACCGTCTACAATCTACAGCCCGTTTTGACCTGAGTAAGACACTTCTTGCATTTCTTTGCTTATTTATACAAGAGGAAAGCGCCCCGGACAAAATAGGTCCACAGGACTAGGAAGGAAATCGTCCGTACTCAAGATGTATTGTCCACTTTCTTGCCCAGTCGCCATCGGTCACTAATGATCCCACGACAAACGGTGTTTTCACTGTTTCGGGAACGGCAACAGGAACCCTTGAATACATACCCTTTGACAGAAACTAAGTCGCGAAAAGTGTCTCGCCTACTGCCCACCACTGCTGCCGGAAGTGTCAGAATGCTGGTCGCATCTTTTCGAATTTGACTGTTTTCATGACAAAACGTACTACGCCTCACCGATTTGAGGCCGTTTTGAGGTCATGATCTTGTCAAAATCCCTTGAATTCAGTCGCATACAGAATGTGTGTACGTGAAGTCCAGCAGCGAAGATCACGAACGAACAAACTCGGGAGGCATGTCATTAGGCAGCGGTACATTCTGGTTCTGGTTCATGGATTCTGTTGTGCATTGTGTTGATGTGAATGCAGACGCACCAATTGACTTCTGCTATCATTGCCCGCAATATCCGGAGGTAGTTCTTCCTTTGAATACTTCAGGTGAGTTCCAGGGTAAGTTCAAGCAAAATCTGGGAGACCCAGGCAAAAGAACACACAACAATTCGTGTCACACGTAAACAAGATCCAACACATTCAATATATTCGCTCGATCCACTACTTTCCACACAACCTCCACTTTCATTCACAGAGCAACTCATTTACCATGTCCGACGCCGTTATGATGGATACAACAGAGGACAAGCTGTCCATGTCTCTCGGTAAGCACCCTTCCGCCCGCTCGCTTGGATGGAGGCGGGCGGCGTTTCTCTAGAAGAACGTCACGACAGAAGTATCGTGATTTATCGAGTCCGTGCCGAAGCTGCTGTGGGACCTACGTGGCCCACTGATCCACGAACGCTGACTGTGTGTGTGTGTGGGTGCCGACCCGGAAAAGTGATGGTGACGACGTGCAGGGTTTGAGGCTGATGACGCAGGAAGCACACCGACAACAATCCTCATCAACCATTTCCTTTTGGCCACTCCTTATTTCTGGCTTCCTCGGCCCTTTTTTTCGTTTTGCTCGCAGATGACATCATCAAAACTCGGAAAGCACAAAATAAAGTGAAGAGGGGAGGCGGTAATGCTTCCAGAGGCAAAGGGCGAGCCGCCGCAGCAGCAACAGGAGGAGGATCAGCCGTAGGTCCAGCGACAGGGAAAACGCGAACCAATCAGCAACAGAAGGATAGAAAGAACGCAGTTGTGGACTTGGTGAAGAAGCGAGGATCAGAATTAAGGAATCAAAAGTTCAACCAACGTAGGGGTATACAGGTCGGTACAGAGAAGCAAACTTTCTCACCTATACGGATCACGTCGAACCAGACATTGACACGTGTTCACTTTCACAGACAACAGAAACTAAACCTCAAACAGTTGTGACGACAAGACCAAACCCTCAGCCTCAAGGCGGACGTGGTGGCCGCGGCGGCAGACTCACAACTGGGCGAGGCCGTGGTCGCGGTGGTGCCGGAAACGTTGCCACCAGCAGACAACCCAGTGCACCTGCGCCGGCCCGTGCCGCCGCACCGGGAATTATCTCAGTGACTATCGAAAACGACCGCGCCAAGATCCCCAAAGCACCATCCGCTCCTGCTCCTCGGTAAGTGATTTCCTCCAATCAGGGCGTTTGGGTGGACTTGCGGAAGCCGTCTTTGCTTGTCTCTCAGGTTCTACGAATGATTTTGAACAAAGAATCTAACAACCAGACCTGAACCACAAACAGACCTAATACCGCAAGCCGCTCAGTGGCTCCGAAGTCCGGCCCATCAGACTCAGCCCCAGCACCCAGCATCCCAGGCCAGGTGAGCGAAAAGTCATGGACAAAGAGCAGTTCATCTGCGTTTTGACGTTCTTGTGTGTAAGAGCAACAAATCTCGCTAACACTGATTTCTTCCTCCGCGAACTTCAGGGGCTGTCACTAAGTTCGAGATTCTCGCAACTCCACCAACAAGTCCGATCCAGCGTCACCAGTTCACCATCCCAACCGTCTTCATCATCATCTTCAGCAATCATACAGCCATACCATCAAACGGATGCGAAGCGACCCGCGATCCGAAAGTTGTAATTTAGATATACGTAGGCGCAGAGATGTGTGAACATGAAATTTGCTCTTGTTTTTGCTTCTTTCTTCTTGCTTTCTATGCCACAACATGAAGAAATCAATTATTTGTAAAGAAAAAGACTTCCATACAATCGTACAAACATTTACTTGCGAGGGAAGATGTGTCTTTTGTGACTTCGCCAGATACGGAAAGCCTCTTGTGTCAGTTGTTGCTATTGAGAACGCTGGATTTCATCGCCGCCTTGCTTCGCTCCATCCGTGCCAAATTCGCCAACATGGTGTTGTGTAGCATGTTGTCCGTGTTGCTGGTTCTCCTTACTCCTCCAAGAGCTAACGATTGTTGCGATGCGGCTGCTTCTTGCGTAAATTGAATTGGGTTATGTGAATTGGGGAAGATCGGTTGGATTATGTTGGCGTTGTTGTCTGTGCTGTTTGGGAAAGCGAAAGGAAGCTGCTGCTGTCTTGAAAGTTGAGTATTTGTTGTGGCGGGTAGGGGTGGCACATACGAGGCTGACGACAACAGTACGTTGGCGTTGTTGTTGTTCTGTGGCGATACAGGCGTGCCCCGCATCATGACTGTGGGGACTGAAGACGGTACCGTTGGTATAGGAAAGTACGCAGTCGAGCCAACGATGGGGGCGTTGTACGGGTTCATGCCCTGTATTGCTGTTGCCAGTTGAGGGTTGATGATGGTAGGCGGAACGGCGGGTACCTGATAGAATCCGAATTGCAAGTTCATTGTGGGGTTGGCGAATTGCAAGGGCAGCACCTCACTACCACCACTTACTGATCCAGCAGGAGCGAACATCTGCCCTAATGGTACAGTCGGAGGAAACATCTGCGCATTTGCTCCGAACTGATCGAGAACCTGTGGTGCCAGTGTGATCGAATCGAATTGTTGAAAGCTGGTCTGCTGCGCCAACGCACGGGCACCCGGTGTCAAAATGGATTCGATGGGACCCTGATTTTCGGCGTCTGCTGGGAATGACGGTTTTTGGGCACTCGAACTTGCGGACATCTGGCCCATCCATGACGACGCCGCGTACTTGCTCCTACCCAACCGAACCACATTCCGGAGCTCCTGTGACCTCATAACCACCTCCTCGAGGTTTTGGGCCGTTTCTGAAGCGACCAAATCATGCTTTCGCATGCGTCTGATCTCATTCAAGACCAGTCCGGGCTGAGTTCGCAGATAAGGGCAATTTATCAGGGGATGATACGGCTGCTTACAAAAGTAGCAGATATTGTGGATTGGATTTGGCGATACGGACAAGCTGGCCGCGGTTGCTGTCGCTGTACCGGCGCTAACAGAGGTTGTTGTTGTTGTATCCACGCCAGCTGACGTTGCTGCTGATACACTGACGCCAACTGAGTTTTCGGTTGATGTACCCATGATGACCGGAGCTGGTTTTACGCTGATTATTTGCACGTCGTCACTGTCGTCAGTTGTAGTGGTTAAAGTACTGCTAGCACCAGCACTTCTAATCTGATCGCTCAAATTCTTTGAGGTGGGCGGTTCCGACTGAGTCATTGGCAAAACGTCCTGTTGTGACGCGACTTGCTTCCCCTTATGAACTCCGTCATCGTTCCTTTTTGATGCATCAGACGGCGGACGTGATGATTCCGATTGTGCTGGCGGGGGCTGTGGGTGCTGCTGTTCTTGCAGTGCTTGTTGCTGCCCTTGTTCCTGCCGTTGTTGCTGTCCCTCTTGTTGTTGTTGTTGTTGCTCGGCAAGCTCGAGCATTCGCCGAACAATCTGATACCTAACTCTGAACGTCTGGGAATCCAACGAGACATCTACATTTGACGCAGCCTGTCTTTCTTTTCGAATTCTATCCATGTTCAAGATGAGCATTTTTAGGAAGCCCGTGTCTCCCGTCAGGTAGCACTGGTCGATTGGATGATATTTGTGGGCACCTCGCTGGCATAACCAACATCTCAGCTCTTTACCATCCACCCTCATCCCACTGCCGCTGGAGTTGGCTGGGGCTGGAGCAGTCGGCTGCTGCTCTATCTGTTGGCTCGGTTGGGAATTGGGCCGCAGACCTTGCGTCGGCTGCGCGGATGTTGTAAACTTTTGGCTCGGTTGCGAATTGGGCGGCAGACCTTGCGTCGGTTGCGCGGATGTTGGATTTTTTTGGCTCTTCCGTGCGTTAGCGATTGTGGTATCTCGATCGAAAGTTGAGGACGCAGATTTTTGGGTGATCGAGGAGGTCTTCGTACCCCGAGTGAACTGGGTAAAATGTGATATAGGCCTTTTTTTCGTCGACGAGGAACCGTCGGCACTCGGATCAAAGTGGACGAAGTCGTATGTTCGTCCGCTACCAAAGGTTGGCGGGAGGCCCGACTGGGAACCGAGGTCACCAGTGCCTGAGGTTGCCGCAGCGTTTCGTTCAACAAGGATCTGGAGGGGATCATCTCTTTCGCTTGAGTCTTCTTCCATTGTGGCGTCCGAATCCATGTCGTCGTCCACCGGAACGAACTCAGACAAATCATCATTCGTCCTTTTCTTTGATGACTTCTTGTGGGTCCCGTCTGAATCGTACTTGTCCGGATACAAAAATGTCCTCTCGTTGTAGTTGATCACATTCCGCCGCCGCCTGAGGTTTCGCGCGCCAGCGTCCTCAACAACATCGATGTCGTCAACTTCGTCCGTGACAGCTGAGGCGGCATTGTTCTTCAAAAGACGGTCCCAGAACTGTCCGTCGTCAAGCATTTCCTCATCGGGTTTCTCGGAACGATTGTCCTGACCGGTCCCAACCATTTCTCCTGTTCCCACATCAAACATCACAGAATCAGCATCCGCGACGTTCTCGTCGTCCTTGCTTTCTTCATTGGTTTTCTCTAGCGTCCACACCCGTGCAAACGAGAACGCATTCTTGCTCCCCTCGCCGCCGTTTGGTAAGCCGGCATCGCCGCCTTCGGAAACCTCTGGCGGATGCTGACTTCGTAGAATCTCGTCTCGGTCGAGTAACTTATCAATAGCAGGTTCGTCGTATTTAAGCACATCTTCTTCAGGTGTTTCACCTTTATCTCCTTCATTGTTGTTGCTCTTGTCCATGTCCGAAGCGAAAAGCGCTGCGGCTCCGAACCTGATTATCGACGACAGTTCGGCTTTATCGACAGTTTCGGCGTTCATCTGCTCGACGATGAGATGATCCAGAACCAGTTTTCTTTTGCCGATTTCGATGATTCTCTCTACAAGTGCGATTCCATATAGATGACAGGATCAGATGAAGAATTTTGGAAAAAGGAAGGAAAAAGTGACCGCGTCGTGCCACCGAAAATCCTAACCATATGTGATGATTGAGTTCTTACCTTCAACACAGTTTCTTGTGAATAGTTTATACACAAGAACCGGCTTCTCCTGCCCAATGCGATGTGCACGCGCCATGGCTTGCAAATCTTGGTGCGGATTCCAGTCGGCTTTTCGTTGTTGTGAGGTGTTTTGGAAGGAGGGAAGAGCAGAGAGGGGCGGAAATTTTGTCCAGATGATGAGCATGTCTGCATTTCAAGGATTTCAGCGGCGGTAGTTGATTTCAAGTGCTAGACGGTGCAGTCGTGAAATACAAAGAACCTACCATCGTAGATGATGATCGTGTCAGCGGTGACAAGGTTAATACCCAGGCCGCCCGTTCGCGTCGTCAACAGAAAAATGAAAATGTCCGAGTTCGGGGAATTATAGGCGTCGATCATCTGCTGCCTTGTGGCCGCGGGGGTATCGCCGTCCTGGATTATGGAGGACATGTAGGCGCGAATCGGTCAAATATCTTAAATTTGAATATCCATCGTTTCGATCACAAGCCTGTTCATGTACTTACCAATCGACAGTATTGTAAGTTCTCCCCCGCAAGAAACTCCTCAAGCACGTCCAGGACCAATTTGAACTGCGAGAAGAGAAGTACCCTGTGCCCTCGTTGTTTGAGTTTAACTAGCATCGGCCTCAACAATTGCAATTTGCCGCTCGCTTCAACTAACGCACGATGCCTCTCTTCCGTTGAAAGGTTCTGCGGTTGAATCAGATGACTGTACAAGCTGTTCTGAGCACCAGCCCCCATGAATGAGCGACCCATGCTCGGCCCAACACCAAAGAGGTACGGGTGCCCGCAAATCTTACGGAGTTCCGTCAGGATGCTATGCAAGGAGGTGGAGACACGGTTCGCTCCGGCATCGCTCGTACCAGTGTCGCTCGCTGTTTGCACGCCGAGTTTTTTCAAGAGGGAAAGATTTTTTGAAAGAACGGCTTTGTATAGCTCTTTCTGAAGAGATGTCAAAGCGACGGGAACCAGAACTTCGGCCTGCAGAAGAAAAAGATGGACAGACAAAATGACAATTTGAGAGGCGTGAGTTATGATGGCTGTGAGTTCTATCGGCTTCAACTTCTAATGGATGAAGATCCGCCGACTACCACTAGCAACAGTGGGCCAAATAAGATCACCTTCGGTGGCAGATCCTTAAGGACCTGGCGTTTCGTCCTCCTCAGAAAATAGGGCTTTAGTTCTTCATGGAGCTGCACAACCAGGTCCTCCGACAGGTTCGAATACTTTTGTTCCCATTCTTTTTGGTCGCTGAACTTGTCTCCATCCTGAACGTTGTTCGCAAGGCAAGGCATTATTCGTAAGTATACATTCCGCGGACAACCTTACTTTCTTGGTTCCTTTGATCTCAGTTCTACTTACCAGGAAATTCATTATATTGAACAACTCGCGCATATTGTTCTGTAACGGAGTTCCTATTCAAGGAAAAAGAACTTTTCAGAACACGCCTAATTGAACTGCACCAATTTCTCATGAAACGTTCGACAACAAGGCAGAGGTCAGTTCGAAGAAGGACGCCAAAGAAGAACGCCTTCTTGAATCATCTCCATTGCCTGGTTGACGGCAAAATGAAGGAGAGGGAAAAACTCACCAGTCATCAAAACCCGGTGATCTGCGTTCACGTAGTGCTTCAACGCCGCAAACGTCTTCCCCATGTCGTTTTTCAATCGATGCCCCTCATCGCACACAAGCACCTCCCACCGCAGCTTCTTGAACAATTGCACCTCCGTTACAATGTTCTCATAATTTGTGACCACAACATGACAGCGCACATCCGCTTTCATGATTAATCCCCCCCCATCAGTGTCGGTGTCCCCGAAAATTTCGTTTGTCCGAATGATCTCCCTTGCATTCTTGGTACCGGCATACGACACAACCACCAAGTCAGGGCTCCACTTCCTAAATTCGTTGAGCCAATGCCCCTGCGTGCTCGTCGGACACACGATCAAGAAAGGACCCTTCCCGTACTCGTGGTGGATTATTGAGGTGGTTGCAACAATTTGAAGCGTCTTCCCAAGCCCCATATCGTCCGCGAGGATAGACCCGATCCCACGAGTCCAGTTGTATAGCAGCCAGTTGACACCTTCAAGCTGGTAATCCTTCAAGGTCCCGCTCTGGAGGTATGCCGGCTGTTTGGAAACCTCCTGAAATCTTTTCTTCTTCCGCCCGCTGCTACCGCCATTGTCGTTGAGGCGTTGATGGCAGTAATCTGCAGATACGTGGTATCGCTTCACAAAAGCAGGCCAGGCAGCTTTGATGTCATTGAAGATTTGTTTCCTCTCCCTTTCTTCCAGTCGGCTGTCGATTTCCTCCGCTTCCCCATTGCTGAGAATGTTGAGGGGATCAATGACCAGGTCGTCTGCATCGTCATCAACCTCGGCAAGGAGATCGTCGCCATCAGTCCTCCCTGTTTGTATTTTGCTGCGCTCAGTGGACTTCTCATACTCAGCCACGAGCTCGTCTACATCGTCGTCGTTCTCCTCACCATATGGCTCATACTCCGACATCAACTCCCACGTAGACCCCTCATAAGAGAGTCCCCTCCACTTGACGAGTACTGATTCAGCGCATCCCATCGGTGGCACCTCTGTTGAATCTCCTCCGCTTCGGGTGGTTCTGCCAGTTCCCCTCCCCTTCGCTTTAGCCCTTGTCGATCTGCCTCTCATTCTTTCCGCCACCATCTCCCCGACGTCAAAATCAATCCCATCCTGCCACTCCACGGCCAGCACCTTTTCAACCCGCATCCATTCTCGATCAATAACCTCGTACTTTCTTTTCGGCCATGGCGCAGGTACTCCTTGTTGTAATGCCAAGCGGTTCTCGTCCTCGACACGTTTGACGAAATTCCGGTATTTCGCAACTTGGCGTTTGAGACCTTTGAGCCACCTTTCGGGAACCCACCGGGCATGGACATGCGAAAACTCTTGGAATTTGACAAGATATTCTTTCACTACCTTCCCTCCTTCGTCACCCGTGCCTGTGGAGCTCTTGAAGTTCGACTTGCCCACGTTGTCTGCTGTCCCTTCGCCCCCGCTTTCCGTTTTGCCTTCCCCATTTGCTTGCTCGTCTTCATCGACCTCCAAAACTTCCCGATACGTAAGAACGGCATCGACATCGGAGTTCCACAACGTACAATCCACGCACTGCCACGACGTAGCAAACCACTCAGGGCTCCCTCTCAGGTAACCATACTCGTACTCGTCCTCGTCCGGGAAGTTTCTCTCGAATTCTTCGACGATGCATGACATGTGCGCGACGAATCCACAACGGATGCATCGGAACATGATGTTACCGCTCTTGTCCCCGTCATCGATGTGATTGCTGATGTCGTCGTCCAATAACACAACCTCCGTCATATCAGCTGCGCCACTTGTGGGCTTTCCGGTCTGTTTGTCTTCGATTCGCTCCAGATGACTAGGAGTTGGGGGTCGCTTGCACAACAGGCATATCGCTGAATCCTGGGCGCAATATGTGCACTGGAATTGAGATTCTCCGACACCGGCGGAAACAGAAGTGGAGGCAGCGGAGGAAGTAGCTGCATTCTTGAGAGTCTTCCGCGGTTTGTCGCATAAACTGTGAATCGCGGCTGAGCACGTTCGACAATAATGCAATTCCCCAACGTCCTCCTCCAGATCATCATCCGAACCTCTTCTCCGCGTACGCTGTGGCCCTCCAGCTTTAATTTCCATACAGAGTTATCATTAAGGTCACCAAGAGATATTAGTATTTCTGATTGACCAGTGCAAAATTCAATTTGCCAAGAGGAGAATTCACATAACGTCTATTTGACGAATCCGGCCAGCAACATAAAGAATGGGAATTACGCAAAAGCAATGCGACACATTGAACGGACGTAACATCACATACCACACTTATCGCACGACGCCCAGTGTGTTGGCCGCTTCTTTCGCTTTGAAGACGACCTATTCTTCTTCGCCGCTTTTTTCCCTGGAGTGCGAGACACAGTTGAAAAACAACAGAACGGGAAAACGACAGAATAGGTGAGTTTCTAAATCCTGAATCGTAGGGGTTCAAATCCAGGTCAACTCCAACCAACCCAACTCTATCTCCATCCCCTGAAGTTTCTTTGACACCGACGACCATCTTACCCGATTGCTTGGAACGAGAGCTGGAACCTGAAGAACCGACAGATACTCCATCGACTCTTTTCGTCACTTGTTGCCGCAACTGTCTGCCTGATGGCCCACTCTTGCTTCTCCTGTCATCTTTGGCCAGCTCATCGTCATTTTGCCCGGTATCTTGATCATCTTCGCTCTCAACCCATAAATCTTCATCATCACTTCTTTTTTTTTTACCTGAGGGAGGTGCTATTGTCCGACCACTCCGCAAACTTCTCCGGTGCTTATTAGGTTGAAGCTCCTCAAGCTCCGGCGACATGGCGGCAGCAGTGAAGTCCATAGCATCTGATGACCTCCTCTTTTTGGCAAGTGGGGGTGGGGATTCCGAAGTGGCCGGAGGTTCGTTATGTTCCGCACGGGTGCGTTTCCTCAAAGAACGGCGAGGGCGACCACGGTCCTTCTCCATGTCTTCCTCCTCATCATCAATAACATCGTCAAACGGATCATCGGTTTGCTGGATAGCATCCTCGTCGCTGTCGAGTTCGTCTGCCTGATTCATAGCATCAACCGAGCTCTCAGTGTGAGACGTCAGCAGGAGGTTTAGATCCAGGATATCCGCCACGGCGTCGTCCTCGTCTTCTTCATCTTCTTTTGCACTCTCCACGTATGAGCTGCGGCGGGGGATTTCAGAAAGCTCCAATGCGTCCACATCAATTACCTCTATGGAATGGTGATCCGTCGGTTGGGCTGGTGACGACGGATTTTCACTTTCCATATCTTCCACACTTCCGGCCTCCTCCACCCCAATATTCTGAGTCGATTTTTGCAACCTTGCTTGTCCTTTACCGTGTTGTTTCGGCATGGACTTATCCGTCTTGTGAGGGTTGCCGCCATCGTGCTCATATTGTTCGATCAAGTCCACGCAATTAGTGAGTTTGCTGGGCGGCTCCTTTGTTTATTGCGGAAAAACGGTGTAAGTGAGCATAAACCCACCAAAAAAAACACAATGCCCCGTGCAGAAACACAATTCAACTCACACATGTCGTGCTTCCGTCCTCCCATACCAATTGATACAAGATTCTCCCACCCCTCAAAATCTCCTTCCCCACAACCCGGACAGGCTTCAAATCCTCCTTCTTTCCCGCACCCTCATCCTCATCCTCATCAGAGTCCTGGATCCGCAACCGTCGAGCTGCGAACGACGAGCGCGCAGATGTCGAGCGCTTCACACCATCTGACTCTTCTCCATCAACGGGACTTTCCAATCGTGGTTGTTTGTGTGGGGGTGGGTATGCAGTAACGCCCGAACTGGCGGCAGTTGCATATGATGACGTTGAAGATCCGGACGACGGTTCTTCGAGGCGACGTTTCCGTGGTTTGTTGCTGGTCCCTTCTGCGGGTGCTTCGGACTGGTTAGGGAGCCGAGGTAAAGAAGCGGAGGGAGATGAGGCGGAGTTCGAAAACGATAATGTCTTCGAAGACTCGTGATCGTTGGTGGTGTCCGTTGAGGGACGCGAGTGATGTTGTGAGCGCCGATTATGATAACGATCAAGTTCCGATTCACCGTTCTGGAAGCTGGTGAGGGCGGCAAGGGGTATCCAAGTGGGTTTTGGTAGGTTGTGCTGATGAGAAGAGGAAAAACGATAAGGTTCATGATTCCCAGCGGAAGAACAAAATAACTTTGGGGAGGATCGAAGGTGTGGGAAAGTTACCCATTTCACTTTATATTCTGCCACATTATTCTTGACACGACGATCCAAAATTGAGTGGATGGTCAAATTCTCATCGTCGTCATCATCCTCGCCATCACCACTGTGCCCCTCATCGACAAGATCATGATCTAGAGAGAGCATGGTATCGCCATCAGCAAGGTAAATCACACGTTGATTATCCTTGTCAGTATCATCGTCGGTGGGAATGTGCTCTCTGGAGTTGCTGGTGGTCTTTGACATCACAAAAGCGAAAGGAAGAAAGGCTTGAGTATTTGACACTGTTTGACACTTATCCCTCTGTGTCACTTCCCAAATGTGGACTGTCAATCTGTTTCGGTTTTGAACCCTTGTGCTTTCTCGCGGTCTCTCAAGTCTCTCAGGTCTCAGCGTCATCCAGGCTTGGTCGGCAATTGGACACCACTTCTTCAGCCCTATCTTCTGCATTGGTGCATGCCACCTCAGCGCCATTGCCAATGGTCGTTGGCCGATTGTCGATGGTAAATGGTCAATGGTCGATCGCTGGTGGTGGGTCAATCAACAGAGGATGGTCTACAGTCGGCCGTTGGCGAATGCTTGTTGGTCTGTGGTTGGTCTACAATGCTTGCCTCTGAACTGTAGTTGAGAAGTGTGAGTACTCAGTAGCCTATATGTTTGGTTTTAGCCCTTCAACTCATTCAGTGCTTTGTCACCACTGTCTCTGTTGCTTGTTTGCTCCATTCATCCCTTGCCCACTCTAGATCTGGATCTGAATGTAACAGACCTGCACAGGCGACTTGGGTGATTCCATTTTTGGCTACTTGTCAGCTTCTTGTTGCAACCTTGTTGTCCTAAGTTGACATCTGGTGGTCAACAATATTGGATGGGATGCTTGGTGTGAGGGAAAAAGCGGAGAAACCCTCACAATCGAAGTCTAGAACTAGAAATGAACGTTCAAGAACTTCGATTGACTCTCGTGTATATTGATGAAGTTTCAAAAGGATTTCCAAAAGATTCTCTATGATAATACAAGTTCCGCTTTTAAAGATTTCTAAAGACAAAATTACGTCAAAGCAGATTAGAGTTTAGCGAGGAAATTGTTAGAGAAATAAAAGAATTCCGAAATGGGAGAGAAAGTTTGAATTTGGAAAGAGGATGAGACAGTGTACGCAAATGGGGAGACGTGATGAAGATGAAGTGTGGCAAGTGCAGTGAAGTGTGAAAGTGTGAAAGACATGAAGTTGAATGGGGGAAAAGAACGTCTAGCTACGAAACGGCATTGCTGCAACAGCTAATCTGCAACAGCAACCCAGCCTCATTAAAAACCTACGAGAGTAAAACCCAGTGGGAT
>JADGJF010000811.1:3037-14557 GCA_027596845.1 Quaeritorhiza haematococci
TTGGGAAGTGCGTTGGGAATAACGGCGTTATACAAGGTTTCGTTGTGTCACTTGGTCCCTTCCTACCGTCGGGAAACTTGACCCAACATCAGGATGCATCAGGATGTATTTAACATCCTAAGATATCCGGAGACCATCCAGACACATCTGGGAATCCAACTACGGTTGGTACGAGATGCATTTACGTGTACACTCAAATTCGACTGTGGCTGTTCTTGTGGACACATCTTGTGCTACATCTGTGGTCGCATCCTGAAGAGCATCTCAATGCATCCTGTCACAGCTAGCAACGCAACTCTGAGACAACTTGAATTCGTCCAAGTGACCATCCGAAGCTCTATTCCAAGTGCCATCCTCGGAGAGACCCCGGCACGTCTGAGGGAATCCTCAGTACAACTTCAAAGGGATGTATGAAGCACTTGAATCCTTGCCTTATCCACACGCAACCCAATACTCCCTTTCTGTTTGACTTACGAGTGATATGATTGGAAAACCGCACGAATGTAATAGAGATTATGTTTTCATTACAGTAAAGGATTACTAAGTTATATCTCACATGACGGAATTCTTGACCAGGCGTCCCGGTCACAATCTGCATTCACATAATACCTCTCCCATTTACCACTGTTGCTTGACCCTGTCTTGAAATCTGGTATCAGCATTATGCCGCGCTCAACCAGCTTCGCATCCACTACCTCAAACCTCCCAGTGCTTGTTGCCTCCTTCACCCGCCACAGTTTGGTCTCGTTTGCCCGCCCTGTCAATTCGTACCTCCTCAACAACAACAGGGGTATATCTTTCCCTTCAAACTGTGCCGTAAAGATCAGATCCACTCTTCCAACCTGAAGACCCGTCCCCCCTAATCCGGTTCCCGCCGATCCTTGGTACAGTACACAGTCCCGCCGAGCCTTCCCATGAAAATTGCCTGTGCTGCGAATGTATGACACGTAACAGTCGCGATCTTCATCGTAGTCCGTTATCCGGAACGCCTTATATGTTAACAGCTGTCATAGAGCAATCGTTGGTAACCGTTAACGCAACAGACATTTTCGGAGAGAAAAATGAAAGGGAGAGGCATATCACACCTTGTCTGTGTCCAAACGCGGGTAGTTCCGGTAGCAGCGTCGGCCTGGTCCATTCCTGTCATTATCGAGTTTCGTTCGGATGAGCAGTTCGAGTGCTCTGAATCTTCCAGGGTCTTCTGCTGCAAGTTGTGGGATTGTCATTCGGCGTTCAAATGTGGAAAGAAAGGAAACCGTCTTGGATTTCGCAGGCTCCCCTGCCTCACGGTTATCTTCCGATATTGCCGGTGCTGTTGGTGTGGTTCTTGGCTGCGGGGAGGTTTGTGTTTGGGTGATTCTTGATTCCAAAAGCAGCATTTTGTCCCGTCTTTCGAGCTGCTTCAACATCTGGTCACGGTGTCGTAGAGACAAAAAGGTTGACAAACTTGTGCAGGCTGCCAATAACGTTACGAGCTTCTGCAGGTGCATACTTGCACTTCTGGATCCTTCCCGTTTGTCCTTCGAAATACTACTTTCGCATCTGCCTTATGGGATTCTTCATTGACGGCCGCGTCGTAGCCGGATGGGGATCCGTTCAACGGGATGGCACACAGGAGACGAACCAAGCCGTGCATCTTCATGAATTTTAGGTCTGACTTTCGAAGTAAACAAACAATGAGAACTCTTAGTTTGCTGCAGAGTTTGCGGGTGTGCTCAGAATTGAGGTTCCCTCCAAATACTTACCTCCGAGTATGGTCGAAAAACGGACATCTGTTCCTGAAATGACCTGAGTTTCGTCTGCAATTCCGAGATTGTTTCTGGCGTGTGAATAGGTGCTCCCAACATCAGGTGTATGTCAACGAGAGTCCGTAGACAGACAATGATATTCCGATCCAAGAGATCATAGAAAACTGGTAGAGTTATCTATCAAATTTGGAGAAAAAACAATTGTAAGAGAAGCAAGATGCGAACGTTTGTAGAGTTCCACACGCGTAATTCGGCTCACCCTTAGTATGGTGCTGTACTCCACAGCTGTTGGGTTCTTTATGCCTGTGAACCCGTTAGGAAACTGTTTTAGTCCGCAGATTGGTTCGATTTGACTAACCCTGAATAATTGAAGAAGAGGTCGAGCTTTTGTCAATCACCAACACTTTGGAGTGAAACCTGTCGATCATCACTTACCTCGAATCAACCACTGGCAACAACCCCTTCGCATCTACTGCCGCTTTAAGGAAACAAAGAACATGATGACCCCAGATGCCAAGATCAAATATGTGCATTCGATCTGGGCAACATGCTGCAAACACATCTGTGTAAATACAGATTGACTCAAGTCCATTCTGGAAATGAATACGCACATTAATACAATCGGTCATGTGCGAACACCATCAAAGATTCAAATACATACCCTCGCACCAAAAAGTCTTATTATTCCATAGTTTTTCTCCATGTTGTTCGCTTCTGCTGATCTTCTGTTGTTCCGTAACTGTTCCGCGGTTAGGATGAGTTCGTTGGTACGTTCATTCGTTCGTGTACCCCAGTGCTCGCAGGTGTGTGTGAGATCATCAAGGTCTGATGTATGTATCCAACAACAAGGCATTGGCGAGAACGCATGTATTCCTGTTCGAACCAAACATACTAGACATCTGACGCGCTTAATCAGTACCAGAGGCGTAACAGTAAGAGAGACGAGAGAACCTCAATCCTTCATTACTACATACTGTTCAGGATGGTCGCCAATGTACCAAAAGGGGACCGGGAAGAGATTTCGTATGTAGCCATCCGGACATTCGAACATTTCACCACTTGATATTCAAAGAGATAACAAGGAACATAGGTTGAGAAAAGGTTTTCTCACATGATGTGCAGAGATCGTCGAACATACAAGAGTGCCGCTTTTGACAAAGGTGTAACGATGGTGCGTAGGCAGGCATGAAAAACGAGGCGGCGCAAATTGCGAAGCCAAGTACTGTCGCTTTCTGATTTTGTCCCTTTTAAATGGGGGAAATACCCGAGCGTGATTCTTGAATGGTTTGCTGTTTTCCTACGAATGCTATTAGGGATATTGGCTTGATACACACCAGTTTGTAAGTTAACATACGCATTCCAGTTATATTCTTTTTGATGGGAATGTACAGAACCAACTGAGTCTCACCGAAGTCAAGCTGGAGAGGCCATGCCTCTTGCTGGCCAATGTTTGTCAAGCGCGTTTTGTCTGACATAAAGATCAGCGCCAGTAAACTCCCCTGATCACCAATCTTTTCCTAGAAGGAAAGTCAAAGACCGTCACCTAAATGCAAGCACGCTAATGAATAATCAACTTGTACCTGAATGGAATGCCATTTTGTGCCGGTCCATGGTTCATCAAATATCCGGACTCCATCTTCATTGCGCTTCTCCACAGCATCAAAGTTCATGTGGCTCGCCCAAGAGACATCACGGAGGCGGGATCTGAGCACAGGAATGATTGGGCGATAACGAAAGGTGATGGTGTGTTTGGCCAAGTACGCTTCTTGTTTCGAAGTGAGTGGAGCTCCGAGGTCTTCATTCTTGATGTGGATTTCCTGAAAAGACTGGATGTTTTGGCGTATTTTAAGCATGTGATGTGATGACTAGCCAGAATTAAACGTCACAACGCACACCAACGCTTTGCGACCTACCACTCCCTCGTCAAATCTGTCAATGTAAGCCCCCACATCACGGCCGTGCTTGAATGTTATATCTTCCGGTCTGAAGCTCGGCGATTTCACAAAGCGTAACCACCTGTTGGAGTACAAGTTGTTGAGTACTAAGATTGACGCAGCTGTGTATCGTGGCATGACAGCGAGTAGACATTACGTACTGTGTTATTTGCGTCTGTGTTTGGGGATTCTGAAGGGTCACAAATCGAGCAAAGATATAATTGGCGTCAAGAACAGGGACTTTTGGTTGGTCGTCCTTCCACCGACCAAAAGTAGGTGCTATCAACAAGCGAAAATGAAGGACATTGAAGCGTTAGAAAGGTACACCAGCAATCGAACTGGTCCCTTAAAAGCTAGTGACAAGTACCCACTTTGTTTAGTAAAGAACCTGAATGCCTCCGAGTTATCACTAGGATATGCGTAATTCTGACAGAAGGCAATATCTTCTTCCGCGTCTCCGTCGTCTACCGTAGAACTAATATCGGGGAACTAATCCCACAGAGGTGTCAGGGCTGCATCACAACAAACTAACGCCCCCATTGTTGTTGTACTGAACCTGGTCGAAAAAGTCATCATCTTCTGAGATCTGGGCTTGACGGTCCGAGTTCAACTGATACTCCTTGGTGGGGCCTGGAACTGCTGTCACGGGGGGCAAATGGGCTCCGTCCGTGTCCTGTCTGGCCAGTGTCGTGGGAGTTTCCGCCTCTTCAGATATAGGTGGTAGCATCAAATTGACTTGCTGCGACGAAATTGGTTGGTTTAGTGCCAGCGATAAGAGGGAGACGGCTACTTTGGATTTTGCGACGTAGTTCGTGTGTTTTGCGCTCAAATGGGCGGAAAGCCCTTGAGAAGTCGCTACTCTTTTGCCGCAGACTGAACAGTGCATTTTGTCTTTGGTTACGTGGGACAAAGCCCCAGACGTACCTGACTCTGAAGTCCAAACTTCCAAAGTTGCCCCACCCTGGTCTAGGTTGCAACAGACCCCACTAACGAAGCCTGTAACGCCCGCCCGAAATGAGTACATACAATGAGACCGACGATGAGGTTGGACATCTTTTAGTAATATGCCCATTCGTTTCGTTTCATCTCTAACTCCAATCTGCCACACAAATTCATTCGGTGTCAGTTTGCCGAAGAGAGGGAAACCTCTGGGTACAGAATGACTCACACATTGCCTCGTGGGTACAATCATGAGGGGGAACAAACAGACGACGACGAACGGCGGGGGTAAGTACCGCCTTTGCTTGTTGAAATGAGATAAACCAGGCAGTTAATGCATTGAAAACCATCGTCCCTCCCTGCACTCGGAATGGGTGCAATAGACGATCTGATACGGAGGATTTCTTTCCCCCGAGCCTATCACAAGATGGGTCTGTTGCTGGATACCCGTGAGTACCTCCTTGTTAATGTATACAAAAAACAACTCCAGAAATTGATGCCTTGTCCGCGCACCCTGAATTGTGTAGGGAATCCGATACGGAAGACTGCCTTCAGCGTTACGGTCTTCAAATACAAAACGGTGTAGACAAATCGCAGTAAGTGTCGTATTTGTTTGTTATAGATATGAACATATTCAGACAGTCAATGTGTTCATCTTCTGTCCTTTACCAGTAGGCGATCACCTTCCATAGAATTCCCAGACGTCACATCTTCACAACGGCAAGACGGTCGCCATCGACGCAAGTAAGTTTCTGATATCGTAGTAGACTGATGAACCTGAAGACCGTCTCTGATAATTATTTGCCCAGACAATCAAGTAGCGTTCTTGTGTCTGCCCCCCTCGAACCAGCTCCGACACAAAAAAAAACAGACTGGTAAGTCCTCGGCACAATTCAAGGTCCCCTGAACTGTTGCGACTGTATGATCTTCTCTATGATCTAATCATCTGACATCCATACCCGACATTTTGTATCCTTTTTGTTTTTGCCATCGTACAGCTCGACAAAAGGAAAAGCTAAGAAAGCGGATCCATCCAATAACACCAAAAGCCTCCCGCGACGGTCAGATCCAACATTTTCACAACATGCCATGTATACTTTTTTCATCGACAGCAAAGTACGTAGGGATTGATATTATTTACCTTCTTTCAAACAGTGAAAGCGCCCGCATTCGAATCAATAAAGAAAAGCAACAGAAGGGGTAAGTTTTTTTTTTTGGCAGATATCGTTGCTTGGTAATTCATACTTTGAAACAATACCGCGCGCACCACCAACGGCACTAGTAGCTCGGCACAGCCTTCACCTGACGGATCGCAGCACCAGGATGTTATTTCCAGATCAAACAACAGGTAAGAAATCGTGAATGGTCTTCTTCCGCAGATCCTTGGTCACCGTCCTCAACCTCAAGTCTCACATTCCGCCCTCTTTTCCGCCGGTGCGGCTCAAACCTCTGGAACTAGGGCAAACATTAGCGCGCGCACCACTACCATTGATCAACAACAAAACCGTGATCTGCGGAAGTTGGTGAGTGATCAAGATGGTTGCAAATCATACAATTTGCAACCACCTAAAATTGTTGAAAATTATTGCACTAGTTGCGGGAAAAAGAGGCGGAGAACCTACAGCTTCGGAAGCTTCTCAAGAACACCACAACCACACCACTAGCCAGGGATGAATTGCCCGACGAATCAGCCCAGCTTCAGCAGCAAGAAGAACAGGTACTCTGTGGACCTGCGCGTCAAAGAGCATCAAAGCGACGGAAAGTTGTCGTGAGGTAAGCCTCATTTAATTATATATTTATTTATGACTCGGATTCCAGAATTTGTTCTGACTGTCATGTTCCTCACGGCATCCTGCAATTCCAAGAGAGAACCTATCAGACACGGAGTACAAGTTATTACGGAAAAAAACAACGATATCTGTTCTATGTGAGGAAGCTTTTCCAAAGAAGGTAAACAACCTTGATGGAAAGGATCCCACATACATCCGAGTTCTCGGAATGATCGCGGTGATCAGAGGCACCACTGCCGAACAGCTCTTACTTGACGGATTCGTTTTGTCGGACGTCCTAATCGCCAACGTATGATTGTTGTGTTGTATTTTTCTTTGTTTTGTATAACCGAAACTTATCAGCTTTGCGACTTTCCAAATTGAATCACCCCAGTACATTACGGATGCATCACATGATCGTTCTCTGATCCTCCATGACATCAAGAAGTGCATCAAAGAGACAAACCCATATCGTCTGCACGGAAATAACATTGACAAACTTTCTCAACTGAGAAATTTGCTTACGAATTATGCGTAAGTACACTACTGTTGAAAATGAAGTTTATGGTGCCCAGATTTTCACCCAACTTTCTCCCTTTGTAGGTGTTTGAAGAACGGGGAACACAGGGGTGCTTTCCAGAATGCCTGTTTCATCAAAATTGTTAAGGATCTCTTCGTCACCAAAGTCAACTCGGGGAGGATTTGGTTCCAAGAGTGGCACTCCAGCACCGAAGAAGACGTGCCATTCAAATTTCTATGTTTTGTGGCCTCTTGTGTATGTATTGTTTGCCTGCCAATTTCGCCACGCAAACTGATTGGATGGACTTCACACACAAACTAACTGGTACCTTCAATCAGGTGGTCCACTGCCTCACAATCCTTCAGTTCAACTACAAAAACGAGCCTCCGGTGCAATCGCCATCCGACCCTGTCACAGATTTACCCACACCACCGAACTTTAACGAAGGTTGCGCCGCTGGATTACTTTACAGAGAGCTCGTGACA
This sequence comes from Quaeritorhiza haematococci, assembly GCA_027596845.1. NCBI lineage: Eukaryota > Fungi > Chytridiomycota > Chytridiomycetes > Quaeritorhizaceae > Quaeritorhiza > Quaeritorhiza haematococci. The sequence continues at coordinate 10,433 of JADGJF010000811.1, forward strand.
CAGGCTTCGGGCAAAGAGCAACGACGAATTGCGAAGTTGGCGTCTGATCTACTCTTTGACCGAGAGGGAACTCAGAGAAAGCAAACGGCACGAATCACAAACTTACTGGCAGGTTTCGAGTCAGAATCCGAGTCAGAAGGGGATTTGTAGGGTTTAGTCTCGGCTTTGGGAAATGAGGGTTGAGGGTTGAGGCTTGGGTTTTTTATGGTTCACTCTTCACACATACTGAGTCTCGCGTTGAATGTCAATCCACGTTATTACTTTTGTTTCTTTTTCTTTACTTCTTCGGACACGATCGATTTCTATCTCTGAAACCCCATGCGCATCTTTCTCGTTTTTTCGTTTGATTTGACCCTTAGTTTATGGTTCAGATGGATACAATATTTCTTCCTTTTCCTTCCCGCGTGCGCCTTTGTTACCTCTACCACTAATCTAATAATCATGATTCAACTCCAATGCTGTGTAAGCTGTAGCTTTTAGTATCTGTGAGGATCTAGACCGAGAATGCTATGTAGGATGGGTTCCTTGATGCATCCAGATGGTTCGAAAGCTGCGTCCAAGTTGAGTTGTAGATGCTCTTTGCTGTATTCTTAGATGTCTCCCATATGCTCCTGCAGATGTGTCCTTGGATTCACCGCAGATGCAACCGCGGTGTCATCTCTGGATGTCCTTGCGGACGCCGCACGATGGCCTCAAGAGCAAACCGTGGATGCTGCTTGGACATTCAAAGCTGCCTCCGCGAATATATATATGGATGATCTAGCTGAGCCCCCGTGGATTTGCCAGGATGTCCCCAATGTCTCAACCTCAGATGCGTCAAAATGCATCCTATGACATCCTGATGTGTCCAGGATTCAGGGGTTTGACATCCGACATCCAAGAGCATCCTATGGCATCCTATCGCATCCTACGACATTGCGTTGTATCCAACAAGTTTCCCGACGACTCCTCCGCCGCGGACAGCCAGCACCACTAGCACCCGACTCTCTGTCTTCTGAATAAATAGTGAACAAGATGCGCTAAACAATCTCACCAGCTCCAATCCCTCCCGGAAAGCTTTTCGCGACAGATTGAAGCTGAAACAGAGATTGTTCTTCTGCATTTGACTAGTGACTTTCGACCTCCTCTTTGCCCTTTGACTCCGCTTAAGGTACGTGTTGTTGTGGTTCCGGCCACTACTATCGCCCCCAGTATCGCCCCTAACTCTCCGCCCCTCTTATCCACTGTCTTCTTCTTCTCCACTCCCACTTCTATTCATGTATTAAATGCAAAACCTCTTCACCACAGACACAAAAGATGACCAAGATGATGGCAAAGAAGTATCTCGCAGCCGGGTTCGTCGTCTTCCCTGTGGGGTTGAGCTACAACGAGGAGAAATCTACTGACGGAAAGGTCAAGAAGGATCTTGCACCAGAACCCGGATTCACCAAACTGACCCTCGAAACCGCCAAGAGACTCTCATTCACCAAGAACGCCATCGGGCTCCTCACCGGTATCGGCGTCATGGCTCTGGACATCGATAACGTAAACCTCTGGGACCACATCCTGTCAGACTTCCTCGAGACACACTGTGAGCTCGGCGAGGAGTATCAAGTGACGCAGGCCGACTTTGTTGCTGCTTACCAACGCATTCACCCCAGAACCGACAAGGGCCCGATCAAAGATGCCATGTCCCAAAAGTTTGGCAAAGGGAACCACTGAAACGAAAAGATTGAAGTTGGGAAGAGGATTGACAAAAAAGGAGTGGAGAAGCCGAAATATGAGCGTGGTTGGAAAGGGTTGAGGTTGAGATTCTAATTGGTTTCTTTCCCACTATTCCCATTCACTTCCCATTTTCTCTTTTCACTCCATGTTTCATTTTGTTCTTCGATTTCTTGTTTCGAGTGATGGTGTATGTATTATTTTACTTTAAGTGTATATACTTCTCTTCAATTCCCAAATTCCCACTATTCCCACTAAAATAAAAAAATGAAATGAAAAGTGTTTTTAACAAAAAACAATCCAAAAACACAAAAAAAATACAGAAATGATTTTTGGTGGGAATCTGGGAATTTGGGAAACGGGGTGCCCTAAAATACACTCCCGCGCGATTGTCAACGCTGGGTAAGTTAAACGTGGGGTATGAAAAAGATCCAGAGTCGACATCACGGAGAGAGAAAGTGACTGGGAATCATGGTGGGACATGATTGGGAAACCATCGGAATCTTATCTTCTTTGTCCAAGTTTTGGATGGCTCTTCCCGCCTTACCCCGCCAAATGAGTCGGAATTTGGGTAATAAACACATCGCCCCGTCACTAAAACCAAAAAAAATGGAGACAGTGTACGTAACCTTGGAAGGGCGCGCCCACAAGATCAGGTTCACCTCTACGACGCTTGCCAGCACAGCGGGCGTGGTTTGAGATCCTTCCCAAAAACACCCTCCTTCAAGAACAACACAGTCGGTCAACCTAACCCACCCTCATTTGTCGAGCCAGAATCACTATAGAGAGTGACCGGAATCAAGTAATTTGGAGTGAATGTATAAGAAACACCCTCAATCAAAAAACAACGCTTGAACAAAACAGCCTTGGACTGGAACAAAACAGCCTTGGACTGGAACAAAACAGCCTTGGACTGGAACACCTAACCTGCAACTCCCACACTCCATGATTACCGAAAGGGTTGATTGTTTATTGGTTCTGTCTTTCATACCAGAAATCATTCTACTCATTCAAAGGGTTATTGAACCCTAACCCCTAAGTTGATTACAATCGACAAGCCCTTCTTTTCAACGACGCGCATGAGGTTCTGCTTGAAGTGGCGAAGCAACATGTCTGCAAGGTCCCAGCGTTTCCAATTTAGCAGGCACAAGAAGTACAGATCTGCGTCGTCGACTGTTGGAAGCCACCCATACTGACACCACGCCAAGATTTTGTCCTTATCGCTGCCCCAGATCCAGCCAGAACGGGGCAAACCGAGGGTGTCTGGGTCTGCGCCGTGCTGCAGCAAGATTTCAGTGACGACTGGATCGGTGGGGGTCTTCACGCCCACCAAAATGTTTTGATCTGCACCAAATTTGAGAAGCTGCTGGATGAACGTTTGCGCTTGGAACTGAGTCCTTGGATCAAACTTGTTGTAGATCTGATCTATCTCGAGGGGCTCGTACTCCGTGGTGGTGTACTCCACCGTCATCCGCAGAAGCGAGTCAAGATCCATTGGGATCCCCCAGCAGATCAACCGTGGTCAACAACAATGAATGCCAGCCTGTACCACACCCCCTCACCGACGAGGAGGCAATGAGGGATCTCCCGAAAGGTTTCACTATCCATCAAGAATAACAGACGCTCATGGAAAGGGACCGAGACGCTGTCCGGGCAATACATATCCATATGGGGCACATTCGCGACGTTCGGATACAAGGCGGAATATTCAAGCAGCAGCTTTGCGAAGTTGTCGACAATGTGTTTTTCAAGCATATGAAGCTCCGCATCATCGAGTCGAAAGATCGTCCCTGGCACGCACCCGAAGCCTATGTTTATTATGGCAAAATGAGGCGCGTCGCCCAGATCTTCAAAGACCGGTTCGATGTTGCGCACACACGACTGAAAAAACTTCGTCATGATGATGATGTGTGTCTGGATTGTGGGACCGTATGTCCCGTCTACGTCGCTGGTAAAAGCGAAAGGGATGGGAGCCCCTTGGGGACCTTAGCTATGGACCTCTTTCAGTCTTTACCGAATTCATATTCACCATGTAATGCTTGATTGTATCTTGTTGAACTTGTATTGTCAAACTTGTATTTTGGCCGCTTGGCACACTTATATTGTTACATTATATTCATTTTTTAACCATTCGCCTGCTGAGGCCCATTCATCTTGGCACCATCATCAAAAGGGGGATACGAGACGAGTGCCCCGGAAACCCGAAAACAAGTTTCTCTTTTTCGTCGAATCGGAACAAACCCCGACTCCCAAGTCATCCACAAATCCTTCCTGTGTGAGTCATTCCGCCAGTTTGTTGATTTCAAGGCGATTGTTTAAGGGACGTCACTTTAGACTCACGGCGACGGCGTGACTGTGGACTTGGTGTAGGGGATCTTGGAGGGGTTCCCGGTGGCGAATCAGGCAGCGGTAACAGCCCGAGGC
>JADGJF010000812.1:0-14556 GCA_027596845.1 Quaeritorhiza haematococci
CCCCCCTTCCCTCCATCCAGTCTCCGCCGGTGAGCATTGACAGCATTTCGCTTTCCATTCAGCGGGGCATCCGAGCGCTACACATCCCAATCCAAGACTTCCCCATGTTCAACCTTTGCACTGCCCGGAGACACCACTAACAATAGTCAAGAAAATACACAGGTTTCAGCAGCATTTCCACTTCCCAGCTTAATAAAAAGTTATAAAAAACTAAAGTTAAATCACTCGAATGAATCAATCGCTCTCCACTTCAGTCAATCTCAGCTTGCGTCCGTTCGCCATTAGTGTCCACACGCTGATGTTCTGGTAGAAATGAATGCACGATCTCAGCTGCTCCTCAGAATAGCCTTTGTTGATGACCTTCTCGCGCATTTCGGAGTAGCTGTGACCAGTTCAGAAGAAAAGAGGTGTTGTAAGTCCCAAGATCAACCAGGCAGGATCACGATATCTCAAATACAATCGGAGAGATTAAAGGATGCTTACTCTAATTCTTCTTCTTCGCCATAGTGGCGTGCATCGCGGAACATGTCAATAATCATGTCGTAGATCATGTCCTTCGGGTCGCTGTAACAGAAATATTCCGATCGGCCGCTTAGAGTGCGTCCAAAATGAACTGTACCAACTCAACTTTATTCCTTACCTCCACTTGGCCTTGTCGGTTTCCAAACTTGCTTTGCTGACTTCTATGAGCCTCTCCGCTTCACTCACATCCGAGATTTCAACCTCCTCCGAGAAACGCAAGCGCGCCTGTAACGAAAGAGAATGAAGAAGGTGAATCATGGAAAATCTCTTGAGATGGAAACCGTCAGATTCACAAGTCAACAATTGAATTACCAGCGCCGACGAAAGCCGAACAAGACTCAATAAAGTACGAGCGCAAGTGTACTGGAAATCGGCGGTTTCGTTTTTGTCCTTGCGCCAACGGACATAAGTATCAACGAGTTTGTCCCCGACATGCTTAGGGACGGTTGGGCGTTGTGCGCGAGCGAGTGCGATGTAATGCCTGAAATAGCCCCATGTTTCTAAATACTTGGTGCAAGCAGAACCTAGAAACCCAAAAGCGCATGATTCCAAAGAGAGAAACTTACCTCATCACATTCATGGGTATCGGTTCAAGCCCATTGGTTTGCGTGGGATGAGTGTTGTGAATGTGAACGTGAGCAACGTGGTGTGCCAATCTTACATCAGAAAAAAATTACAAGCAATGAGGAATTAGTTCCTGTCAGCGACTTTGAAACAGAATCTTACTATATATGAACGCAAAAATCTACTCACCGGAGATCGACATCCATATCGGGTTTGTCCAAAATCAAGAATAACAAGTCGAATCTACTCAAAAGTGCGGCAGGGAGATTGATGTTTGCCGTGGCACTTTTCCGGGTATCGTAACGACCATACAGAGGATTGGCAGCCGCCAAGATGGAAGTACGGGCATTGAGTGTCGTTGTAATACCAGCCTGAGAAAATGGTGAATCATAGTCGTAGGATGAGAATCAGCCCGAAACATAAAGAGATGGATCTCCCCACATACAAACCTTGCTAACACTGATCGTTTGCTGTTCCATGACTTCGTGGATGGCAGTACGATCAGATTCGTCCATCTTGTCAAACTCATCAATGCACGCGATTCCGTTGTCCGCCAGCACAAGAGCACCACCCTCGAGAACCATTTCGTCCGTGACCGGGTCGCGCATCACACTGGCTGTGAGACCAACACCGGAACTCCCGCGACCGGTGGTGTATACACTACGTGGAGCAATCTTGCTAATATGTTTCAAAAGCTGACTTTTCGCAACCCCAGGGTCACCCATGAGGCAAATATTCAAATCGCCACGAATTTTCATGCCATCACCAGTATCCTTGGTGGGAGATCCAACGAGGAGAAGAAGGAGCGCCTTTTTGACATCTTCGTGGCCGTAAATTTCGGGGGCGATGCTGTGCGCAAGACGATCGTACGAGTCTTCGTCCGTAGAAATAGTTTGGACTTGAGCCATAAGTTCAGGCGTGATTTCCAATTGATTGTACTGCTTTTTGAGGTGAACCACGTGTTGCGCCTCCAAGTAGGTATCGGTCAATAGCCCAGCCCTCAACGCCTTGAAGCCGGTATATGGTATGGGAAGGAAAATCCCAGACACTTCCACAGCATCACCAGGATTGACCACTCGAGTCATGTCCTCGAACATGTGCACGGTCATCGTACGCGGGATATGGCCCATCGGAACTTGATCAGTCTGCATTAGAAAGTAAACGACTCAGTTTTGATATGATTTATAAAGGAAAGGGCGGAAAGGGGGGAAACCATACCATTTCTTGAATCTTAACTTCCTGGAACTTGAGAAACTTCGATGCACGTGTCTGCATGTGCAATCGGCCCTTCGTCTGATTCTTCTTGCAGCTGTCCGTGGGACATGTAACGAGCGGGTTGACCTGGTGTCCAGTGACCTGTATCGAAGTGGTCATGTCAGAAATAAATGTCAACAGTGCTCAAAGCAGGGGTGAAGCATTTTCAGCATCCTCCTTTCGTTAGATGTGGTTCTCCACTCTACCTCTTGGAAGATTTCGCTACCGCACTTATCGCAACTGTAAAGGAGAACAACCGCCAACGGCTTCACGTTGCTGACACGCGTCACCATTCCTCTCACAGTGACAAGACGACCAACTGCCTCCGGACGGATTTCACGAACAGATGAGGCTTTGCGTCCACTCCTCGGCTTGAAAAACAGAGTGCTAGAGTGCATTCGAATGTCAGTCGAAGACAGGATTAAGTATCTTTGCAGGCGACGTGCACAATACTCACTAGGGACGGGTCAATACTGGCGGGAAGCGAGGTTCATCGGTGCCCTCTCTTTGTTGGTCCCGGTGTCTTCTGAAGTGCATCAAGACTTGCAACGGGGTGCTCTCTTCCGTGGGCTGCGTTAACACTCGGCGTTAGACGATTCCATTCGTTGTTGCTAATGGTTGGAAAAGATCGAACAAAGGATGACTTACCACATGGTCGGCCAGGGGCATGATTTCGTCAATGACTTCGGAGAAAAGTGTCAAGTAACGTTTTGTATTGCATTCCAAGTTGCGGACAAACTCCTCATCGTCCGGATAGAACTGCAGATAGATGCGTTCAACGAGCAGTTTAGCGTCGAGTTTTGTTCAAAGTTGGAAATCCAGCACAGCATAAACCTACAGTGGCGACATCATCCAGTTCGATCGTGAGGCTCCCACTGAGCTTCTCGGTGATTTGTTTCTGCGTGACGACATAATACACGGGAGATGCTTTCTGAGTATGATGCAAGGTAAAAGCGCTAAGATCATCCCCAGAGCCGAGAAGGATCCTGTACGCACCAGTTGGTCCAAGTATTTGGGGTGAATCAGATCGTCACCAGCAGCAGCATTCTTCCCGCGACGATTGCGAGACTTTTTGCCCTTGCCATTTTCGTTGGGTTGAACGGGCGCCGTGAACTTCTCAATGAAAGTTTGGATCTTTTCTGTTGGTTTTGTTTTTCGTCAAGGGAGTCGATGAGTTAGCAAGGGGGTCAAAAAACCGGACGTTGGGGAGGGCTCAATCTTCCAACTGAGAGGGAAGGAAGATGGATTCGAGACTCAACCTTTGTCCTGTCCGTAGTTCAGGTGGACGTAGTTCGCTGCTCCTTGCGCGGCGGCCATCGTTTATCCCCTTTCTATTTCAGCGGTGTGTTGTTTGAGCTTGAGCCAGGTCGACCTCCTTTGCTGAGTTTCAATTGATCTTTGGTTTTGCCTTGTGTTACCTTGAACCACCTCTCATTTCAACCGGACTCGTTCCCGCTCGCAACCAAACCAACAACCTTTCGAAAATGGCCACCGTTCAGACCAAAAAGCTCATTACCTTACGTGGATCCTCACAGATCGTCGTCGAATTCTTCGGTTGGTTTCCCAAGCTGCGCGCATTTCTTTTCTCAAGCGATGTACCGTTCTTTCATTCTGACATGGCGATCTGAAATCACGACCGTTTCAAGACTACAGCCTGAACAGGTTAGATTTCCACCCAAAACGCATACCAATACCTAATTGAGCCGGTTCTCATGCACAAATTACTTTTTTCCCGTCCAGCATCCTCTTCCAAAGAGGAATATACCCTCCCGAAGGTACGCTTACATCTCCGACTTCGTGACCTGAGTTGCGACGTGCTAACAACTCTCGTTCCACTCTCGTACATGCCCCCTTCCCCCAAAGACTTTAAAATGGTCAAAAAGTATGGCCTGAATCTGTTGGTGACTCAGGATAGTGGCGTGCAGAACTATTTGCGGCAAATATTGGCCCAAGTCGAAAGTAAGTCGGGGACGTCCTTCTCGTAGCTTCTCTATACTTTGATGCTGCTCCTGATTCAGGAAACGATACTTACGTGTGGTGCTCCATCAATTCACGCACAGGATGGATCATGGCCAAAAAGATCAGCAAACTTGTGCTGGTTATCGCAACAAAACACTCGGGTGAAGTCGTTGAACGGTGGCAGTTTGATATTGAGCTTGAGGATGAGAGTGGAGACAAGGAAAATTCGAGGTAAATCGTTTATCGAGAGATAAAGCCTGGCTCGATCATTCTAACCCTCTCTTCTTCAGATTGAATCCAAAGCAGAAGCCGGCACCAAAGACGGAGAAAGAGATTCATGGAGAGATCTCTGCAATCATGCGTCAGATAACTGCGAGTGTCTCTTTTCTCCCCATATTGGCAGATCCATGTACGTGTTGTTGTTTCCCTCCCGTTGCACGTCCCCATGCTCTCATTTGAGGTTTTCACAACCGCTTACTGTAATCGATATTTCATCAATGTCCACTCCTTTCTTGACCTTTATGGAACAAAGGTACGTTCAATGTCCTTGCATACACGGACAAGGACGCGGAAGTCCCAGCAGAATGGATCGATTCAGATCCACGTCTCATCACGAAGAACGCTGAACAAGTCAAACTCCGTGGATTTTCCACGAGCGTTCACAAAGTGGATACTTTGGTCGCATATAAATACGACTCGTTTTGAAGCATTTGTTATACAAAGAGCGTTTTCTTTCTATATGTCCGTCATATATAATTAACATCTCAACAAATGGAAATGACGTTGTTGTCCTGTATGTCTCATTATATTCGTTTAACAGCTCAAACAAAGCAGAAACATTAGACTTCCCCTAGACTTCTCCCCGCACCAAAAAGCAACCCTGGAAAAGACAAGTAAAGCATCAACCGAACAAGTCCCATGAATCCCTTCAACACTCTTCCCCAGAACATCAATCGCTCTTATTAATCTGGGTCAAAGGAATCGCCTCCTTAGTGTTGAACGACGTAGCAGTCGAAGAGCCAAAAGCGTACGGCGTCGCGAAAGCAGATGCAGGGCTTTGTCGTGCCTTCGCAAAGGCTTCGTATTCGTAGGCGGGAGCACCATTGACTGCAATACGGCGTTTGGCAAGACGGGGTTTGTCCACGAATTCGGTCCCTTTTTGCATTATGAGGCGCAGGGATACCATCAGGACGGCCATCCAGAAGAGCAGGTAGAAGAAGTACATGCTCCACGAATCTGTTCGGATTGCAAAAGAAAGTTGTCAGTTGCACTGCGGGAGTTGGTATGCTAAAGAGAAATTTGAAGATAAGACAGTAGTACTCACTCGCTCCGGCCAGCGTCAAATACAGGATCATGAATATCGAGAAAATGGCTCCAAGAGGCAGCTGTGGTAAGAACGACGCGCCAGAGAGAGAACATTTTTAGTCAACTGGAAGCACTCTTAGTGGCAAGCAGTACTCTTCAACATCCCATTTGCATACCGCGTAGAAGGTTACATTGCGCTGCTGTGCAGTGAAAGGAGATTCACTGTGCGGGTTCACCTCGTAAACCCCAAGGAACAAATCGAAGGAGTCCTGACGCACAAAAGAGAATTTAGCCACATGTCACTCGGAGCTCTGTCCAAGAACGCATCCAGTCAATCGCGACTCACCTGTCTCCATCCATCCAAGTAGTTGTTTTTGATGTATCGCACAACAGAGTTGATACCGTCCTGTAGGGCACCCTGCCTTGTCCGCTTTCCGGTCCGGGTGAAATCCGTCTTCAATGCACCGGTGCCGGAGTACTGTGTACTGACAGCGTCCGCATTGTCGGCCCACACTGTGAACAGATTCCATAACCAATATCGATTTATTTCACAGAACCACCACGAGGACATTTAACAGAGTAGCACAAACGATCCAGCAAGACAGGAGCAAAGACGATTCTTACCGTGCTTGAAAAGGAGTTCCAGCTCCCCAGTCTCTTCAACCCTTTGCTGCGGGCCCAGGATGTTAAGATCCTTGAGCTGCTGCGTGAGGCATCGTCGTGCGAGAACGCTCTGAACGACGTTGGTGCGGTCCAAGCAGTCCATGCAGTTGGTCCGGACGACGGAGCTCTGGACCCTTAGCAAGCGGCCGTTCTCGTCGATATGGCAGTACCTGCATGATGAGATCTTTCATTCAGCAACACAATCCACAAATGATGGTACGCGAAATTACTGCTTACATACCCTTGCTGATTCAGTTCGCCTTCAATCTGTTCGACAAGTTTCGAGATGCGATCCCACCTCATCTTGCGGCACTCGTGGTGGAAGTCGAAGTGGACGTAACTGATACGAAAAGAAATCAACATAAGCGGGAGGAGCATTCTACTTCCCGTAACGTGAACTTTCTACATTCTTACGTGATCCTGGGATCGGACATGATGCTGATGTGCTTCGCAAACTCGTCCCCGAGCCTGAGTTCGTATCCCTTCTTGTTGATGAGGTTCACGGCGATTTGGTTTCCGTATCGTCGGATTTGATCCATGAAGTGCTTGCGGAATACTTCTCCCTAAATTATGTCGTAGAAAAAAGATCACGGCGTTCATCATAAGCTTTCCATTCAACTCCTATGTACTGGATCATTTTTGGCGACTTACTTGGGTAGTATGAGGTTCAATATGAAGTTTCGGAGTGTACTTGACATTGACGATCTGTTGCCAGTACAAGGGAATGGATCCTCTTGTCTGGACAAAGGACGCCTTGTGGTTGGTGTCGTCAACAGAAACGATCTGTTCAGTTTCGACGTAATTGGCGGCGTTCCCCTCGGCGTCAACACCACGAACGTTGAAACGTGTGCCTTTTCCAATAATCAAGCCAACAATGAGGAAAAATGTAGACATGGTTCAATTTATGATACCATTCCTCCAATTATCAAAAGCGGAAACGTACCGGCTCTGTAGCGCGATCGTCGTGAGATCAAGTTGAATGTGAAGGGTTTCCCATTGAACGCAGTCGGCCGGATTTCGACAACTGAAAGAAGGAACGTTTTGTCATCAGCAAATGTTCGTCACAAGTCAGTAAACAAGGTCACTCCATACATACATCCACAAATAATCGGCAAGATGAAGTTGCCCAGCTATGATGAAAATGTAGCCAAGGTTTGTCAAAACCACAACACATATCCGAACTTGCGAATAAAGAAATCGAGTGCTTACATCAAATTCCTTTGCAGCCGTGATATCAATGAACCTCGATTGAATGTACCGATTCCAGAAGAACCTGTCATCGGCCTGGGATTCCGGAAACGTAATTCCGTGTCAGTTCAATGTCCCATAAACTCTGTCCCGCCGTTCTTGTTCCAAATGCCTGAAAGGACACACCTTCTCCCACAGTTTCTTGCCAGAGTTGGTCGCACTCGATTGCGTTTGACGTTGGAGAGTGTTCGTCAGATCGTAACCATACGAGAAGAACAAGTAGTCCAGTTTGAGCATGTCTTCCAACAAGGCGATGTATGTCTCGTCATCCCTCAACTGCTCGTTTCATGTATAGAAGTTTTTTATTTAGGAAACCTGTTAGTCCTTCTTGGCCCCAGTAATATGCTCTGCAACCACACGCCATACGTGATCCCTAACCTGTTTGTCAGACAAGTGCAAGCGACTCCGGGGAACTGGGATGATCTTATGGCCCGCAACTTTGAAGACGTCGTGGCCAAAGATCCTCCCAACACGTGTGCGGTTGGTGATGACAATGACATGCTCCCCTACAGGCAAAAAAAGATGGATTGAGTGAATTCATGAGTGATTCAACCGGATCGATCGAAGAGCAGTGCAGGACACGGGGAGTTTACCAGCATTGAGCCGTATCATGCCCAGAATCCCGTACACCATGATGACCTCCTCCTGCCGGAGGGTGTTAGAAGCGGGACCTATTAAGACGAGAGAAACCCAGGGAATCAGTCATCAATACTGATCTTGATGTACCAAGCGTTTAGCAAGAAGAACAGGTGTGTTCGCATACCGTTCAAGGAGATGGCCCCATTTTCGCGGCTGATGGAAAGAGTTTCGCGAGAAACTGCAGGGTCGAGGTATAATGGCTCGAAAGTCAGGGAATCATTCGAGATGTATCTAGAGAGAATATGTGTTAGTCATTAAGCTATCGGAGAGTGTTGGGCTCATCGCGGGGGAGACTCACAAGTGAAGCGAGTCGTGGACGGCCATCGTGGTGAGAGGTTTTCGGGTGTTGATTTGGGGCTTAGTTGAGTTTAGGAGGTCTTGTATCAAGTAAATGTTGGTCGAAATACTGGTCGAAACATGAGTGCTCAAGGCAGCAATGAGGCGCCGGCCACCCAGCGCGGTCAAGTCGTACTCGTATTGGGAACAACCGGTGTCGTTCGAAAATCCTTGCACGATGATATCAAGCGTCTACTCGTCGCTTTCGCTGCGGTTCGTCCTTCCTCTTATTACGTCATGGCACAGAATCTGAATCTGGGTGCGCCCGTCACCCCCTTTTGCCCGTCGTGTTCGATGATTGCTCGAGGGGTTATTGATACAGTTTTTGGCGTGTTTTCATTAGAAAAGGGATCCTACCTTCGACGTATTCGGAGATGTATGGACTGAACAGAACTTCAGCCTGGTGCATTTAGCGTGTATGGAGCCGAGCGGCCGCGCTCTGTTCATGCAGACACTCTATGACTCTTTGCTAGGTATGTCCACGAACGGTTGATCCCCAGGATGGCATAACGGAAATAACGTCGTTTCTTCCCGCAAAGACAGGTTGGTTGTCCACGGCCAAGTCCTTCAATGTCCAAGTCGGAGTTTTGTACGCCTTGTATCTGCTCTACTACACCCAACAAAAACCAGGTGTCAATATCAAGCTGACTTTTCGTAAGTGACATCACATGGTCTTCTCTTTGTTTCGACGGGATGGGAAAGATCCGTGTTAATGTGCTGCTCCTGTGCTTTCTACCGCCCTGCAGACCTGTACGGGCTCCTACATGAAGTACAAGCAGAGAGCGTCCGCAAGAAATGCCACCAGGCCACATACGTCTTCCACCGGTTGCGTGAGGACAACGCTTTTATGTTTGTCGCTCACTCCCCCGCTGAGCAGCTGGAAAACCAGGCAAACCAAGCAAACCTGTGGGTTATCAAATGTTGTCAGAGCGCGTTGCGCTTGAATAATACGGATTCCGTCGTTCTTATACAAAATTTGGTAATTGTCAGGCAAATCCACAATGAGCTGGAAGATATCGAAAATGAAGTTTCGTCAGATCTACCGGTGAGTAATCATCTGGACGATGTAACTTCCTAGACCTCGTTCACCTGCAGTCGCAGTCGTTGACTTGAATCATTGTCGCTGAAACGCTCTGTTATCCAAAGCATGTCGTGAAGGAACCCGACCTGCAAGTTTTGGATGCTGATCTCCAGGCCTACGCGGCTTTGAAACAGACTTTAGACCCCGTGCTGATTGCGCGGGCCGTCAGAGAACGGAACATGACAATCACAACAGAACTACGGATGCAAAAGGAAGTCAGGTCGCTGGCAGCGGTCACTCCGCAAGCAGCCCAAACGCTTCGTGACATCGATGCACGATATACGAGAGAGAAGACATCAGCATTGGGGGATAGGCAAGAAGATGCGACCTAAGAAGCTCGGATGTCTTGCGAATGTGTCAGCATCACTAGGGGCAATGATATTTACCCATATCATGAGTTGGTTTGTTAGGAATGGGTGAGAATTGCAGCAGATTGTATATATTTTAGACATTTATCTGATCGTCACGATTGTATATATTTGACATGAAGCATGGAACATACATCACCGTTCACATAGAAAGTGCAGGAACATCGCCAATTTTGTTCATATCTAATATCGGTTCATAATCACATCATCACATACGATCCTTCTTTTCTGGCCGCTTTGCATGTGGAGCACAAGAGGCAATTGGCACAATTCTATTATGGATTCCCACCGCCTTCCCTCCTCTCCTGCCTCCGCTCAGCTTTCCATGTCACTAGTGCTGAGAGTTACTGTAGTAAGTCTCTCCTTGTATGCAAAACATCGAGTTCAGTGGCTATTGAATGTTTTGTGTAGACTTGGAGTAGAAAAGGATTACAGCAGATATGCGCGAATTCCGGAACCGGAACGTACCCAGAAACGCGGGCAAAACATCAAAGTATTCCTTCGCCTGTGCTTGCTGGAATAGCAATTGTCGACAGGAAACGGACCATGTTCACGCTCATGAAGGATGTAAACAACAAACGAAGCAAATGTGGGGGGCCTTTTTGGAAGCAAGTTCCGATATGATAACACCTCTTTACCAGCGGATCTGCCAGCGCATTGCTAAAATGGCATGTAAAACGTTTCGAGCTTCCGGCAGCACTTTCGATGAGTCGGACTGCTGCTAATCAGACGGACAAAAGCGGAGCTTGAAATCTGTTGTTCAAAGACTGGTTTTTGGCTGTCTTGGCTGGATCTTCCATGACAACTCAGCCCGCCGATCCCTCACTCAGCCGCAAACAAATCAAAAAAGCAAAAAACGCAGAGGTGACATTGAACGCGCGACGACACCACCATGGGCATCCGCGGCCTCTCCTCATTCATCTTGTCCCAATCCACCCCCGGTCGCCCCTTCCGCCGTAACAAATCCGCAAGCCGCCGGGATGCAGGCCCGGATATTGAAATACTCGTGGTTGATGGCAACAGGTGACGGTCAAACACAACAATGCAGCCTCGTTCATGTAAAGTTTGTGTGTTGACGACGAGAACCGTATTTTCTTCCATGTAGCTTTCTACATTACGTCGCAAGCTCCGAAGAAGTGTGCAAAAGAGGTATGCCCCGAGATCATGTGTTCTGTTTCAGAAACTCAGTTTCGCCTTCATAACCGTAACCTTTCTTTCCTGAAGACGTCCACCGTCTGGCTCAACAAGCCTGTCACCTAGCCGCCGTCCTCCACTCTCACTTTCCCACTCTGCATTTCATATTCGACGGCCCCCTCCCCACCTGGAAATTCCCTACAAGACTTAAACGCGACACCCAAAAAATCCATCAAATAACCACCCTCGTCGAATCATCCACCCGCCACACCTGGAAAATCAACACACCCATCCTCTCACCCCTAGCCTTACTCATCACCGTCGCTGCTCTGAAAAAGCGAGGATATACCGTCACCTTCGCGCCTTCCGAGGCTGATATGTGTATCGCTCAAACAGCAGCAAATCTAGCTCCCAAATCCGCAGTCCTAAGCAATGATTCAGATTTCTTCATCCTACGCGTTCCGTGGTTCATACCCTTGGAATCATTGACGATTGATGAGGGGGGTGGACTCCTCCAAGCTCGCGCATACACTTTTACGGATATTGCGACCGCACTGGACATCCACCCCGCTGCACTCCCATTAATTGGCGCTTTTTGCGGATGCGACCACATTTCTGATGTGGATTCGGCGTATCTGTTCCAGACGTGTACTCCCTCTTCGGCACAGCAGCAGGTATCGTCCAGGATATCCGCTGCATCAAGGATACTTCGCGAGATGGGCCGAGCAACGCAGACTGCCAATCTCAAGGATTCTCAGGCTGTCGTGGATAATCTCATCCACTCACTAGGCAACATCACTGCTGACATGCCTCGGATCAAAGAGCTCTTGAATGTTGCCGTTGACGGGTACCAGCTGTGCCCTTTGACACCAGATTCCAACAACGACGACGATCCCATTGCGGCAATGAGGTCCGGTCGGATCAATCACAAACTGCTTGAAGTGATTCTTAACATGTGCTTTTGGTGCACACCTTTCATTGAAGATACCGCCCGTGGTAAGATCTCTCTTTCCATCAATCCTGTTTTCTTTTGCATGGAATCTTGAGCGTCTCATTGAACCCCGCCCATATTTGCTCGCCATACAGCATCCGCCTGGCTCATCTCCCGCCCCATCCGCCAATACACATACTCCATTGTCAACCACCCATCTCCACCCACCCCTCCCACCATCACCGAATACATCCGCCGCGGTCCCCGGATCACCTCTGAACCCATCTCTCTCTTTCCCCTTTCGTCAGCACCCCTCTCATCGCTCCTCCTCCCCAGCCAACACATCACCAAAACCCCCCTCAACACCCGCCTCTCCGTCTTCACCGCAATCCTCTCAACGCCCACCACCACCACCGCATCTTCCCCCGCACTACCACCCTCTTTTCTCCCCTTTGTATGCTGCGTACGGTTCATGCTTTCTCAACTCGATGCTGCAACACTAGACGCACATACCCTCATGTGCCTCATCCTCGGAGGTCTCCGATCGTGGACCCTCTGGAACACCACTCACCATCAGCAAAGCAATTCAGTCAATTCACTGACCGACGAGCCAACAGCGCAACAGCGATCAAAACCCACCCGATCCACAATTCACATCCTCGCTCAACTAGAAAGTGTTATATTTTGTTCCCTACTATTGGCTGAGAGTCTTTCACTCATCATCGACGAGGGGAACCACAACGACAACCATGAAGAACGAAAAGGCAAAGACAGTACCCGCAGTTCGAGCAAACCATCAAAACCCTCGAACAAAACAACAGGAGGGTTTGAAAGACACTGGTTCTGGTCTTGCTTCAATTACTTGATTCTAGAAGAAACTTTGACCCACGCCCAAACCAAAGCACACACCTGGGTTTCCTTTGCCACCACGACCACAACCACGACCCTCTCGCTCTCTTTAGCGAACACCCTCACCCAACTAATCACCTCAGCGGACCTCGACACCCGTCTCCACCCCTACACCTCTTTCTCAGACTGGCTACATCACCAAAAACAAGGCGGGAGCAAAAAGAAACGGAGACGGGGGGGTGGAGAAAACAAAATGGGGTCGCCGTCAAAGGTTGTTCCACAAACAAACAACATTTTTGATTTGTTGCAGGATTAGAGAGAGAGATTAAGGGGAGGAGAAGATCATTAGAGGAAGGGGAGTTGTTGCAACATATGG
The DNA here is from genome assembly GCA_027596845.1 of Quaeritorhiza haematococci. Taxonomy (NCBI): domain Eukaryota; kingdom Fungi; phylum Chytridiomycota; class Chytridiomycetes; family Quaeritorhizaceae; genus Quaeritorhiza; species Quaeritorhiza haematococci. Next base: position 13,230 of record JADGJF010000812.1, read on the forward strand.
GAGGGGGTTGTGGAGTGGAATGTGATGTGTGTGTGATGTCTCTAAGTAGGTGTAGTTTACAATGTGGCAAGTGCCTGTGAAAAGATTTGTGAGACGATCCTCCCGGATTCAGCAAACAATGCTCGTTGCACCCGTCTCGAACCATCCCCACTCCGCTCCACCTCCGAATATCCCACCCCAATCAAAAACAACTGTCCCCCCTCGCATCACTTTCGAATCCATGTGACAGTATTATGCGTGTCTAGTTTGATAACCCCCAATGCTCGCAACACTTTCAACTGGTTCTCGTTCGTTCGACCGGGTTTGATGCCCAACGTTGATGAGAGTTCTTGGGGGGTTAGGGAGGACCTGCCGGTGGTGAGGTGAAAGGTGCATTGAGAAGAAAATGGGTGAGAAAGGGGTTGGATTGAGGGGATAGTGAGGGGATGAAGGCGGATTGATGGGTGTTCATGGGGAACGAGTTTTGGTTTTGGTGGAAAAACGAGGGCATGTTTGCTAATGGAGTTTGGCGAGGCCTCTTAAGCCTCGAGGAGTTGTTTTCGAACCCTCAACCCGCTTCTCGCTTTTGCAAGGCGCCATTGCCTTCCGCCAATCACATCAACAAGAGCGCACGCCACAAACTCCCACCACGAAAAACAAGATGGGACAAAAATGTAAGGGCCTCACATACCTCGAGTGGTGTTTAGCAAAATAATTCCACAGTGTCTGGTACAACTAGATAACATTAGACAAACGAAAAAGAAAGTGAAACCACGCGCGCACATGAGCAAAACATTTTTGTGATCATGAAAAAAAAGGGATAAAGGACACAAAAGACTCTGTGCCAAAGCAGAACTCCGAATATAGTCGTGCTCACACATACCTTATTCACTGCCTCAACTGTAATCCTCCCCCTAATCAATGTTGAAACCTGCTCAAACTCCTTCTGCGTAATCGGTGAAAACACCCCATTCCCCATATTCATGCTGCTAGTCTTTTTCTTCAAGTCTTTGGATTTGGGTCTCGACTTCATTGTTGTTGAATTTGTTTTGGTTGTTTCAGAGAGTGAAGACAAACACGGAATACGAGAGAGGAGATAGACATGTGTGTAAGTTTTTGGCGAGAAAGCGGGCGAGGATTTCTAAGATTTGCAAAGCGGAGGGATGTTTGTGAATACATGAAATTGAAATGAAAATGGTACACACCTTTTGTTTCGTCTGTGGCCGGTTTTCCTTATCCTCAAACGGATCTGCCCAGTTCACATCATATCATCAGAACACACTCCCCATAACAGAACACCAAATCAAACCAATAACCGCCCAACCACACACCCCTTTCCCCCCCGCTC
>JADGJF010000813.1:0-14554 GCA_027596845.1 Quaeritorhiza haematococci
CTACAGTTCCCTGCACTCCCGTCCCTCCCCCACTTCCCGAACTCGCCCCCGGAAGCGGCCCAAACTCATCCAAAGTCGCATGCGACCCATGACTGTTGGCAGTGCTGTTCCCACTCGTGGTTCCGCTGCTGTATCCTCCACTACCATGAGGACCCGCAGAGGAGACAACATTTCGGTTGGCACCGCCGCTCCCACCACCACCTCCTCGGTCCCGATCTACAAAAGATCTGGCAGAAACCAATGGGAATACGCCATTAGCACCACCCGAACCAGCTCCACCAACCCCATTGTTGCCATTGCCGTTCGCCGCCCCCGCTGCCGCTCCCATCACCGTACTTTTCCGGTCAAGGCCCTCGAAATTGGAAGGCCCGTTGCCATTCCCACCCCCCATTCCAGGGTTTGATACCGAGAACGCCCTCACACCAGCACGATCAACGCCCCCCGTCATTGTGTATGATGAGTCTCCGGCGGACACGGCTCCCCCTCCAGCACCAGCTGCAAATGAATTGTTGACGGCGTTATCTTTCAAGTTGTTTCGGAAGGTTTCCTTCTCAATTCTTTCGCTTCGGGAATCGGTGTTGTTGTTGAGGCCGCGGGCACCGGGTTTGTTTTTCACGCCTTTCGTTTTGGTTGGGTTGGATACTTATGTGTTGTTTTTTTTGGGTTTTTCGTGTTTGATTTGTTCGGCCGTCACAGGATGAGTGTGAATTAGGCAAAGACAAGGGTGCGAGATGGGATAGGGGAAACAGAGTCAACATCAATGTAGGAAATGGCAGCAGCCGTCCTGTCCCGCACCCCCCGTACGGAAATGCCATTCACACAAGCTTCTTACCTGAGAATTTAAGTCTGTCACCCACAGGTTGTTCAAGAAGCGACACGAATGTCGGGGAAATGTCATCCGAGTCATCTACCAAGAATAGAACGTAATATTCGAACACCAACGGTAAGCGAAAGGAACACAGGAGCTGCAGATATGACTCGTACTTCGTGCAAGAAGGGAAGAGAAAAGAAACTCAACAGATGAAGCATCTAACTTTTCTCTTTCTTTCCACTCACCTCCGACAACCTTCACCAAAATATACGTCCCCCTCGCCTCCAGAAACCTCTTCGCATACTCCCCTCTGGGTTTTGAACACAAATCTACCACCTCCCCAGTCTCCGACGCGAGATCAACGTTTTCGGCAGCGTCGCCGAAACCGCATGTGCGTTTGATGTGGGTGAGGAGAACGGTTGTGAGGCAGTCGGGGTTGAAGATGTGCTCATCGTTCGCTTTTTTTTGATAGGGGCGCGGGGTGGATGCGGAGGGATCAGGTCATTTAATCATGAGGTTTGGTTGGTGGTTCGGTTGGTGAGGATGGTGCGAAAGTAGTTTGAGATTTTTTTGTGGGCAGCCTGAGTGGAACAATGGTTTTCGCGAATGCAAGTATACTCACCCCCGTACCTGACCGTGATGAACGTCATTGTCGGAAGCAGGTGCAAAGAAATCGTATCGAAAACTCGAATAAGACGTTGACCCAAAAGCGCGAACTGAATCCTGAACTGAATCTGCCAAAATGGTTTTCGAAACTTTCGGGTCACACGTGAATCACGCACACGATCCGAGATTTTGGATGGATTGATTCGCGTGGATCAACCTGGATCGTCATTGAGGACACGTGGTTCATCAAATCTTGCTAATGTAGTAATCAAAGATCAATACAGGATCGTCGTCAAGTTCCAACGTTCGAGTGGCTGATTGACATTCCCATGTGCGATTCATCGCTCAAATTGTGGCGAGAGCAAGGTCATGCGATAGAGTGGGTGTGCATATTTTGGTTCATGTTTCCGCAAGTGCTTCTTAGAAAGAGGGAGGGAAACGTCACGGCAAGTCTCAATTCATCAACTGGAGAATTTTTTCGGCGATATCTGACTCAAATTTCAAGGCAATGTTTTTATTATATATACAGAAAAAGGAAAGCAAAATGATAGTGTGTGATAGAAATCAAAGAAGTAGAACAAAATCCAGTTTGAAAGATTGATTTGTCCATGTCACAAAGACCCATCTTCGTATTTCCGACCGGTTTCCCACTCCCCTTCAAATGGCCTGATACGACACTACGTCCTTCACCTCTGGGAATAACGCCACAACAATCTCATCCAGCAACATATACAACAACTGCTGGTTCAGACGCTTGTTTTGGAACACATTGAACAACCGCGCTGCACCCCTCTTCGCGTTCTGACGTCCAACTACCCCGCCAAGGAGCTCAGGAATCAAATTCGAAAGCTTGCTCTCTGCTTCGGCCTTGGTACGCTTGCGTTGTTCGGCAGTCCGAACGCCGCCGTTGCATCCACTGCTGCTGCCGCTGGCGTTGTTGCTGGGGCTAGTGCCAGTGGAGCTGTTCGTGTTGGGGTTGGATTTGGTGGCTGATGGTGATCCACCGACTCCATCGACTTTCCCAGGACTTAGTTTATCCCCACTATCCCAACGACTCGCTGCACCACTGGTTGATCCTTCTCCGATCTTCTCGTCCCTACCTTCCATGCCACCACCCATTTTTGTTCGACCTCCAGAACGGTCTTGTTTTTCTGCGGACACACCATCGTTCGTCTTCCTGACACTCCCACCACCACCACCGGTCCCCTCCTCATCCTGTTCCTTTTCCCCGTCCTCAGAATCTCCTTCCTCCCCCAATGCCCCGGCCTCATCAACCGCCGTCCCAAACCTCGCCCCATTCGGCCAAAACGAGTCCTTCAACTTATCCAACGCATACACAACATTATCCTCCCCCAACAAAAAGGCAATATTCTCCTTCACTCGCCTATCAATCGTTCCACCGAAAATCTGTTGGAACAGCAACACCACCGCCCCGCGTCTAAGCCAGTTGTTGCGTTCTTTAAGCTCAAAGACTTCAATGAAGAGATCCACGATCATATCTGTCACTGATATGTCTACGTCGTCGTTGCTCGGCCTCTCTCCCGATGCAAATATATCGCTGAGATCGCCGGTGTTGTTGCTATTGGAACCAACCGGTTGTTCTGGCGGTGATGAGGCGGATGCAGTGGCTCCTGAATATTGGGAATCCTTCTTGTTCGATTTTGTGCCCATGACAGGCGTCCCACCAGCGCCTCCCAGGGAAGATCGACGTTTATCTCCTCTTTTCGCTGAATCACCCTTACGCGACTCTGATTTCCGACGCGACAAAGAAGAAGTCCGCTCTAAACCACCCCCATGTACCGTGTCAGAACTTGTGGTGGTCGCGGAGGACGCAGTTGCACGAGACTCCACCGGAAACAGCGACGAAATGATCGTGTTGCCGGCTGTGGGAAACTGTTGTTGCTGCTGCTGAGAAGAAGAGCTGGTACTATTTCGTAATTTCGAGAAGAGCGTGTCGTCCACATTGTGGAGCAACTTCATAAACGACCTTTTGGTCGGTATATTCTGCTGATCTGTCATGGTAACCAGTATGTCGCCTCCACCGTCCATATGTGCAGACTTCCGCCCTTTCATTAATGTTATCGACGAGGTGGAAATCGATGATATGGAATTGTAAGACTGCTGCGATTGGAAACCTCGTTGCCTGCTGAATGTGTGCAACCGCATAACAGCAGTGGAGATGACTTCCGGGGAAATAAAGCGAACGAATTCAAGCGATTGACATATTTCCCTGTGTCGGATGAGGTTCTGGTTGAGGCCAAGGCGTCGGAAGAAAAGAAAATCAGAACCGAGAACGCTCACTAACAGTTCTTCCGATCTCAACCAAAAATCAATGATAGCATTTCTTTTCTGCTCAATTCACATTACCTGCAAGTACTTTTCCAAAGCAGCCTTTCGGTTTTCCAAAAAGTCCTTCTTGACCTTCAGCAGATGATTAAACGCCTTGCCAGGGAGCTCATACATCCCGACAATCCCAGGGTACTCCGACTTCAAATCCTGGTGGAGCTGGAAAAAATCAGAGTACCGTCGAGAAACGAGCCATCCAGAGTCCAAGGACCCGTCGTCATCATTCGCGACGTTATTCAAATTCATATCATCGGGAAGGGGGCCAGCTGCGGATTTGATCGCGCTGGTTCTTCTGCTGGACTTTGATGAGGCGCTGCTGCTGTCCGTCACAGTTCCACCAATACTGGCGCTCGCATCTGCCACCAATGATGCTGTCGTGGCTGCTGCGGAATTTCGTCTCCTTGCTGAGGGTTGCTCTCGAGTTTGTCGCTGTACGTAGATGAAGTAAACAACGAAATCCTTGCCGTTTGGATCCTGGACGATGTCGTACCCGTTTATCGAAACCTTTGCAAACTCCTGTTTTTCACATTTTGGCAAATGATAACGAGGGACATGTACGAGGGAGATATCAAACTAAGATGAGAAAAATGTTGCGCTTGCGATTTTTAAGACCCATCAAAGAAAATAAATGCCAAAAAGGTCAGGAAGAGAGCAGGCAAACTAACACATACCGGCTCAATCAAATTTTGCAGCTCAAAAATCTCCAACCGCCGTTTCAACTCAACAGCCTTCACCAACTCCACGCCGAGCCCAAGTTTCATGAGCTGCAGTTGCCTCAATCGGTCCTTATTTTGCTGCTGCGTTGTCAACGACGGTGCTGCAAGTTGACCGGAAGACGTCGTGGAAACAGAAACAGGGGGTTGAGGCGACGATGATGCGGTAGTGGATGTGGAGTTATGCGGTGGGGTTGAGGGCGTCACAGAGAGATGCACCTGAGACGCCTTTTCCGCCTCGTTTCGGTCTGTTGAAGTTGAAAGTGGATTTTTACTGGGACCCGAAGCGGTAGATTTTGACTCCGCCGACTCGCCACCTGCGGCTCCCTTTGGTGACGAAGACGTTGACGTAAGCGAGGGAGACGGAGATAATGATGTATGGGCACCCGCTGTGGCCGTCGAGATTGACTTGATTTCACGCTCGATTTCCGATTGCTCCTTTGTCAGATTCGCGATGTGATCTTTGACCTCCAAAATCGCCCGAGTAGGCGGAATGGCTGCTGGCAAGAGATCTTCATCGTCTATTGTGGTTTCGTCTTCTGCATCAGCTGTACCAGGGAATGCAGATTTCAGGTTTGACGACGACAATAGCGGGAATGTCAGAGTGGTTGACGATGGACGGGGTGGAAGCGGAGGCGGGGGAGCCACATGTGTTAACGACGAGGAAGAAGGCTGTGAGGATAGAGATGTGATTGTGTGTGCTGAGCCGGCGGTGTTCGATGATGAAAGCGCCTGCTGAGGATGAAGATCGATTTTGATCAACGGGACGGTGGACTCAACGGAGGCTCCAGGAACATCGCCTTCCACCACAGCATATGTAAGCTCTGGCTCTGTCTTCAAAGCTTTGGAACGTGTAGATGTAGCAGAGCCAGCAACCCGGTATCCTTCCCCCAGTTGTCCTTCCAGTGTGGATGATGGCTTCATGAGCGCAACTGATTCTGCATCTGTAGGTGACATATTCGGGGTCATCGATTCTGATGATACCCCAGACGAAGTTGAGCGAACCATTTCTTCCTGTTTGTTGTCCTCACGCACAATCAACTGGACGGAGGACACCGTCGACGCCGAAGATGATGCTAGTTCCCCCGGCACCCTCAAAAAAGTCCGAAGTCGTGAACCTGGAGATCCATCAGCGGATGACGCACTGCTTGTTGTATCAGCGACTTCACCACCAGCTTCAGACAGATCCGTGCTCTTTTTCCATTCCGTCATTTCACCTTCATCTCCGTCGGTGTCCCAGGGCGCATTTGCCAACGGACTCGTCGGACTCGATGAGGCGAGATCACCATCTTGCGAACGGTCATCAAGGCGAAAATGCTCTATGCCGCTGTCGCCGCTCTCTTCGTCTTCATCACTATCATTTCCATCATCCACACCTGCGCCAGCTACCCCAACCTCACCATCTTCGTCTTCTTCCGCCTCCTCATCGTCCTCTTCCCTGTCGAACCGCGGGCCCTCAGCATCGAAAAAGACCGTGCTGGTACGGCTCACGGTCCGTTGCTGGGGGGGAAGGACCACTCTAGATATCGTCGCTGGTTTTCTGAACGCAAAACCACGGTTAGGCTTCTTTTGACGACCGATGCCACGGAATGTATCCACTTCCTTCCCACTCCCACCACTATCCACACTTTCTTTGTCATCCTCCTCAGCCAGCACATCAGACGCCTCGAAAGTCTCCGATTCTTCCGATTCTTCTGATACATCCGATTCTGCTGATTGTTGTTTGGGCAGAATATCTGCGTTCCCTTCCAGGCGCTGTTGCTCGGCCGCACCAACTGTTCCAGACACTCTTACTACGATGGATGATGCCGAAACTGCCATCCCAGAATCCGACATGGACAGCTCTGACGCCTTGACTGAAAGGGAGGGTGTAGAGGACACGGTTGCAATGACACTAGTTGTTTCCGAAGTATCCTCGGTATGACTATTGGAGGAGCTTGTACCAGGCTTCAATCGGGAGTCACCCTTCTGTCCACCCTTTTTCTCAAACAAGCCCCGTTTCGACTGCCGCATTTTGGCTTTCTTAGATCCAAATCCAACGCTCACCTTTCGCCGCTGCTGGTGATGGTGATTATGCTGCTCACGAAATTTCGGGGCGTTCCCACCATCACCATCAGCCACACCTGCAACTCTCCTCTTGAAAGTTGTCAAAAGAAGCGACGAAGACGACGAAGACGACGAAGGGTCCATGCTCACGGGTTGTAAAATGAGGCCACCCGCGTTCGCTAGGTTCAAGCCAACCATATTGTCCGATAGCGGAGGTTGAACCATGCTGTCCTCGACAAACAGGTCATCATCGCTGGGAGGCGTTGATGAAGTTCCGGCACCACTTTTGAGTCCACGGAATGCACCAACGACGAGCCCGCCAAGAGTTTTCCCTTCCTTATCTTTTTCCTTCTCCTTTTCCGGAGACGGAGATCGACCCATGTTGATGGTTTTCCGCCCTTTAGAGAAGAGCTCCGCGACAAAGTTCGTACTCGTTTCTCCGCCACTATTACGATCAAGAGTGCCACCGCTGGGTCGTCTTGGTCTGGTTGTCAACTTTGCCTCATCGCGACCACCCGCATCCAAAAGATTGCTCAGGGACTCCCGAGACTTCCACTCAGACAACCCGCGTTTCGCATGATTTATAAGGTTGAACTTCTGTCCGAAATTTTTGGTGGGGGAGGACGACGACGAGGACCCATCATCTGAGTCTCTCTTCCTAGAGCTGCCCGCTGCAACAGAGCTCGAAGTCATGGAGGACGTCGTCGACGCGTTTTTCTTCTTTTTCCGAGTCTGCTGCGGCAACTCAAGTTCGAGGTCGGAGGACTGGCGATGCTGCTGCGTTCCAGAGCGCCGTGACGTATAATAAGCGTTCTCTTCGCTGCTGATAATAGCTGCCAACTCGTTGGCGACGGACGACTCTCGGCTGATGGGGATGAAAAGGGCAGCTTCAGTGTTTTGCTGCTGCTGTTGCTGCACCAATTGTTCGGACAATTGATCGAAATCTGTGGACGCACTGGTGGCTCGTGAAATGTTGCCCTCCCCACTTTCTTCGCCGGTGATATCCAGCATAGACCGGCTACTTCCACTGCCACCAGCCGCGATCGCTATCCCACCAAGGTCCTCAAATGATTTTCGTGAGGGTCGTTTTCGAAACATGCCAATGACCGACTTGCGTTTTCCCACAGTCCTCGCACCTATCCCACCACCAGCGGGCCTTTTACCAAACGGTCCCTTGCCGCCGACAACAACGGCGTCTTCCGAAGGGAGGTTCCCGGAAAAAGATTCATCTTGGAGATCATCGTCATCAAAAAGAACGCTTGGAGCGGCCTCGTCATCTTCACCAACAGATTTTGACTTTTTGCTTGTTTTGACGCCCACACTACTCCTTTTCGAAATCTGTGAGGTGAACGATTCAGTGCTCGTTTTACGATGAAAAGAGGCCCGGCGTTCTCCTCTTAGCCCAATCGGGCCAACGACATTGATAGACGATATGATTGATGATCTCCCGCCCGATGATCTACCTTGCGACCGTTTCGGGGATGACGATGCGGACGTGGAAGTGGACCCGAACCAATTTCGTTGCGTCACGTACTTAATGTATAACGGGTTTCGGAGAAACTGAGGGTAATCATAACGTTCCATGGCCTCGAAAACCTCTTCTTGTGCTTGAAGGATTGTCGCGGGAAAGCCGATTTCGGGATCAGTTAGGATTTCGAAGAATTTTTGGGCCGTGGTTTTTGCGTCGAAAACAGGTTCGCTGTCTGATCTTGTTGCTGCAGCTGCTGTCGTTGATGCTGTCGATGCAGCGGCGGACGCGACGGCAGGGGTGGTGGTGGTGGTAGTGGGGCTCATCATTAGGTTTCGAAGCGCCAGCACAAAAGCATCGATTCTCCCGCGTGTTTCGCTAGATACAGATGACGCGTCGGCGTGCATGGGTGCGTCGGGTGCGAAATACATGTTGTATATTCGAAGTATATCGGCGTAGATGTTCTGCCACACATCCGCCGCAACCACATCATTTGCGGAAGACTCTTTGCTTTTCTTGCCCTTCTCGTCAACTTTCAAACCCTCTTTCCCTTCTGTCTCCGGGCCATCAGCAGCAGAAGATGACGCCTTTTCTTTGATCGATGAGGACGAATCTGCCGGCTGGGTAGTCGCGGTTGCGGCCGAAAGAGCCGATCCCTGCACCATTTCACCCAATTTCACCGAATTGGTCAAAATCGTCTCCATTTGGAGATGCAAGGATTCGACTGTAAGCCAGAACTGATACTGCTTTGGTCGCTGCTCCGTATCGATGAATTCGGTGAAGAATGTGAGGCATTGTGGGTCTTCCAAAATTCTGTGCATACTTGGTTTTTCGAAGGAGCTTTTCTTGGACAAGAACTTTGGTCTTCGGTCCTGTTGGACGATGAATATCATGGTGGTGAGCAGGCTGTATAGGGACAGGACTCAGAAAATTTCTAAATTCGAAATTAGGTTCGTTTGCGTTGAGCGATTTTACCTTTTCTCGACGCCCATTCAACTGATCGATCCGTTTCTCAATACGTTTCATGGCCACTCTGAGCTGATTGATATACACACGCGTATCGGAGACTTTCACGCCGTTGATGATATCACCATTGTTGCAATGTGCTGGAAGAAAAAAACCCCAGTTAAGACCACCGCCCTATCCACACAATCGACCTTTTCTGCCACCACGAAGCCCACCCTTTTCCTTCCCACCTACCAATCTCAGCAGTTTTCTTAGCCATCTCTGTCGCAATACTATTCCTCATCGAATGCGCATCCGACAAGTTATTGCACCGTTTAATCAAACTAATGAATTCCTCAAACGTCCGCATTTTAGACTGCTGCGTGAGCAAGTCAGTTTGAGACTCGTTGTCCGTCGGATCTTTTTCTCTGTCGAGAGCTTCTCTGATTTTCTTGAGGAGGTTCCTATAAGGAAGGACGGATGCAGTGGTATGGAAAAAATGAATGTTTAAGTTTCGTTTGTGAGTGGCATATTGTTTGATGAGTGGTGGTGGACTGTGGATGGTTCTGTCATTTTCCCATCCTGAACGAAGGAAAACCAATGAACCTTCAATTCTGATGTCTCACTTGTCTTGGGTCATCCGATCAGTCTTCAGAAGCGGACATAATTACGTTCGGAGGTGGAAATCGAAAATAATGGAGTTACTATTGTCTCTCTAATTCTGCAGATACACAGCACAAATTCTACTGGAGAAAAGCGCAGGAAAACCACATAGCCCGTCCTATTTTCAACGGTTTCACTCCACACACATAGTGAAGAGCAATCCGCTCGGATCTGTCGCGGAAAACAAAGACGTACCATCCAATTTATCTGCTGATTCCAAAAATCTTCATCAGCGAGACTCTCAACGACAGGCTGAATAATCCGCGAGACGATGATCTCTCGCACAAGTACGATGAGGACCTGCGACTTTGCTTCATTTGAAGGCAGAATCTTCCGCAGCACAGGGGCAAACAGTTGGCGCAGGTATGCGAGTTCCAAAGGCAAGGATGACGTCGATGTGGCGGATATAGCAGGATGAAGCCGGCCCTTCCGGTAGTAACTGGCAATTTTATATGACAGCTCATCAGACTCGGTTATACTCCGCTGGAACCTTTGTCCGCGCACCCCCTTCTCCGCATTACGGAATTCTGTTACGTGGCCGATGAGGATAGGAACAACCCGATTGACGACAAACTTGTTGAAGTCCACCTTCTCGCATCGCTTTTTCAAGGATTCGACAGCGAAGCGGATCGCATAATCCACGCGGTGTATGAAGACGGGTTCGCTGGAGATGCGAGGGAACCATGTCCATATGAAGTCTCTCGAAACGTAAAATAACAAGTCGTCGAGTCGTTGCTGAATCTCGCGGGACTGGACAAAGGGGAGGGATGGAACTGTGGATCGTTCTTTAGAACGGATTTTTTGCCGCTTTCTCCAACGTTGAGGGTCTGAGAGGGGGAGGGATGTTATTCTTTTGATGATGGTTGATCTTGCGTCGTGGGCTGAGGCCAAGAGGTTGCGTTTGGGATAAACAAGGTGAGGCTGGGCTGCCACGACAAACGCAAAGATCGCCAAGAGGGAAACTAGGATGAAAACGTAGTAGAGGATGTAGTAAATCAAAGTCCGGGCAAAGAGGAACGACGCGAGGATGCTGAGGGTGAGTGTGGAATTTTTTTCCACCCAAGAGATGCTGATGGAGAGGCACTTGCTACTGAAAAGGACCAACTTTCGTATTGCTATTATGACATCCTTGAATGTGAAAACCCTCTCGCTTGAACGGCAAGGAGGCTGCTGGTCGTCATCGGTTGGTATCGTGGGGTATCTCACAGCTGCTAATTTGGATAATGCATCTCCAACTCTCCACACGCCCCCTCTCTGGGTTGCCATGGCAAAGAGTTTCCACTATCAAGATGGTGTCCACCCTTTAAAATGGAATGACTGCAGGTCCGCCCCACCAAATTCTCCCCTTCTACTTTCGGCGCCCTTGTGTTGGTGAGCAAATCGAAATCAACAACATACCGCCCGGCGCCGCCCTTCCCTTCAGCTGTCAGATCGTTGAAGCCCCGACTCGGGACGGAAAGAACACTTGATACGTTGCTGTGCGTAAAGTCCTGTATCTCTCCGTCTCTCTGCATCCACCATTCACTCCACTCCGCTGTGTATACCCTTTGCTCGTCGGGGGGTGTCGGATCCCGCAAGTAATTGATATTGGGTGCCACTCAGTGCCGACTTCCTCAGAGTTTTCGGACGTGGATTTTTCGGGCGCGTTCGCTCCTGCGTTCGTTTGACTTCGGACTGACTTCAGACAACCCTGGAAAGTGACACACATACACAAACCCCACGAACACGCAAACTAACTTGTCCAAACTCGTTGCTCCGCGGACATTCGATTCCGGTTCCCATAACTCCGCCATCGAGAGATATCATCGCCGTCACCGCCGGATCCACTTCGATCGATTACGCTCAATCCAAGCTCTTATCGCACGTACCACCGCCACCTTTGAATTCAGTCTTCAATTCGAACCATGGGCGTTGACATGGAAGTCGACAGGGACGTCACGGCGTTCTTGCAGCAGCAGCGCTTGACTGTGCCTGACAGTCTTAAAGAATTCTATATCAAGTTTGAGGAGATGTATGATCGCAAGTACGTAAGAACGGGGGCTGTCTGAGGATGATGGTTGAGTTCGTTTTGTGGGTGAAGTCGGGGACGGTGGTGAGCGGGGGATGGTGGTCACATAAGGGTTTCGGGGAGAGAGGGAGGTGAACATAGTGAAAGGATCACTGTCGTGAAGATATCTCTGCAGTTCCTTTCCCTCTTCCTCTTAATACGGTGCGAACGGTCGCCCGTTCTAGACGTCAAGACCGCATACTAACTTCCCTTCCTCCCATCCCTCTTCATACGTCCTCATCCCCTCACTCCACTCAAACCCTTCTTCATTACCCAGACTATGGCACCAGTTAACCATCGAACTCGAAAAATTCGTCGCAAACGAGGCTTCAGGCCCGTTCTTGATCCCGTTGTACGAGAACTTTATCGCCGATTGGGAAAAGAAAATGAACCAGCTTAGTTTGGTTCAGTTTGCTACTCGTGCGAGTAAAGAGTTCAAAGGTAAGGAATTCACAGAGCTTCTGAGGCTTACTGATCAGTCTAATTTTCAACCTTAGCACTTCCTCCGCTGTCCAACGCTTGATACCCTTCAATTCAGTCTCCGAACAATCACTGACAACCAATATTAACCTCCCTACTTCCAATTCAGAACCAAGCCAATCCCTCGCCTTCCTCCAAACGAAAGCCGAGAAGCTCAAAGACAACAAAACCGCCAAGGAAGCCTATGTCTTGGCAAGCATGGAAGCCGCTCACTACAAGCTCGTCGTTGGTGATTTGGACGGATGCAAGTCGTCTATGGACGAGTGCGAGAAGATTTTGGATGAACTTCCAGGGACAGAGCCGGTGATCAATGCCAGCTTTTACCGTGTTTCGGCAGATTACTACAAGGTAATGAAGTGGAGGGATTATATGCATTCCAGTGGATTATATGCATTCCAGTTTCTTATTACGAATGGCGATGTTAATTCTGGTCCTCCCTTTTCGCTGATGATACAGACCAAATCCGCATACCCGCAATACTACCACAACGCATTGCTTTTCCTTTCATCCGTATCTCTTGAAGAACTGAGTGATCAAGAGAAGGCTGAACGGGCACAAGAACTGGCCCTCAGTGCCTTACTTGGCGACGGTCTTTACAATTTCGGTGAATTGGTAAGATTTATTCCACAATGTCTTCATCGCAGCATCTATGAAAAGATGAGCACCAACATCCATCATCTAACGTGACTTCTTCACCTTTCTTTGTAGTTAATGCATCAAGTTTTGGACTCGCTCAAGGGTACTCCCTACGAATGGCTGCGCACTTTATTATTTGCGTTCAACAGCGGTGACATGAACGGGTTCGAGGCAATCAGCAAGAACCCCGAGTTCCAGAAACAGGTATCCCCCCCGTCTGATCCTTCAAACCACCGTCCCTAATCTCGTTCCATATCTCACTAACCCCACTCCCCTTCACTTCCCTTCCCCGTTGTTCGTCCCATTTCCAGCCCCTGCTGCTCAACTCTCTTCCTTTCCTCCGCCAAAAACTCTGTCTAATGACGCTGATAGAGTCCGTTTTCAAGAGGACGAAAGAAGAACGCGGCAAGATGACCTTTACTGTCATTTCAAAGGAATGTCGTGTCCCTGTTGTTGAGGTTGAGCATCTCATCATGAAGGCCTTGAGTTTGGGTTTGATTCGTGGGAAGATTGATGAGATTGAGGGAGTTGTTCAGGTAAGATTGTGCCTCTATATCTCTGGTCTTGATTAGTGCATTGTCGATATGGATGCTGAATTTTAGTGCTCTGCGTTATTTAGGTCTCATGGGTCCAACCCCGCGTCTTGGACAAGAACCAAATCGGGACGATCCGGGATCGCCTTGCTGGGTGGTCGTCCAAGGTCAAAGAGAGGGTTGTTGATTTGGAGATGGAAGACCGAGCGCACGATTTGTTTGTGCAGTAAAGAGGGAATAACTGAACAGGATAGGGAATACCTGGACATGTTTTACTGTAAAGGGTGGAGATGTGATCATATGGGGGAATGAGTGGTTGTAGGTTGTAGATGTTGAAAGGGAGACGTAAGGTTTGTATGTTCGGTACTTGCCAACGAGCTTTCAAAATGGTTTAGGACAGGAGAACTGGGGGTTCTTTCTTTATGTTCGTCAATGCCAGAATCGCCTTGGAGATCTGATACCATGATGATTAGTAAAAAGGTGACTGTCAGATAATGTTTTTCGTATTGCAGTGAGCTTTGATGGGAGAGAGGGTTCTGGCTTTGGGGTCGAGGGATAGTACAGTAAGGATGGGGTGTCGGGAATGGGGGAGGTGTTGAAGGGTGGTTGTTGGATGGAGGAGGGTTGGAAGTGATTATCTGGGTGCGGAACGTGACGGGACTTTGTTCCTTGGAAATATGATGTCGACCTGATTCCTTCCGAGTCCTTCAAGTATCACGACACGCTTGTGCAAATATGTCGTTGTGCTCTTCCTTTACGATTTCTATACAGTATTCCTAGTCGAGTGTTTTCGATTTGGTTGACATGTGGACATGCACACTCGGCGTACGTTGAAAAGATGGCCCTAGCATTCGTAGAAAGTGAAGCTCCTTATGTAAATGCCCTTGTCTCTGCCTGACATATTCCGCACCCTCCTTCATAGTCGCTTTCCCCGGCACCCTTCCCATTCCCCCTCTTTCCCGAGTCTTGGCCTTTGGTTCCCGCGGTTTGAGATTCAAAGTTCGAACTCCGTCAATCACGTGACCTGGTGTTGCAGGGGTTCAGGCGCGTCCTCCAAGCCTCGCGCATATGCAAGGACACATCACATCTTTCTATCTTTAGCACAACCATCAGCGATCAGTTTCTCGGGTGGTGTCTGCCCCCAAAGTTTAACGTCGGCGTCGTTCACTCGTCCAAGGTCTCCCCTCCTACCGTCGCTGCGTTCCCGCCGGTCTCACCCCACCGACTTCCCGTGTTTCCACAATAACCATGGTCCCCGCC
>JADGJF010000814.1:0-14522 GCA_027596845.1 Quaeritorhiza haematococci
TGAGATTCCAAGCGAAATCACAGCAGGAGGAGGGGGTGCGGGTGGATTGATGATTAGTACGGGACAGGTAGCGGGGATTGGTGCAGGTCCCACGGCGAACGGTGGTGGTGTTGCGGCGCATGGAAGCTCCTTGGGTGCGGGTGGTGGACATTCGGGCTCGTCTGTTGGGGTGGGAGCGGGAGGGAGTAGGGCCGGCACTCTATCATCGAATGGTAGTGGTGGGGTTTTGGGAACAGATGGTGGTCAGGCCTCCACCCCACATGCGGGTCCGCCTGCGGGATTGATGTTGTCGTCTTCCTCTTTGGGACCTGGTGCCATGGCGGATTCGAACTAGTCCATTGATCCCTTTCGTATGAGTGAGGGAGTATGTTCACTTTTGTTGAGATGATATTGGAATTTTTTGGTCGTAGTGGGCGAAACATTCAGCAATCAGTCTATCTGTACCGTAGTCGTAAAATAGGTGCCTGGACGTCAGGTCTTTTCAATGATTATTATGTGGTCTTTACGATCTTTTTTACAAGCTTCAGACAAAAAACAGGGTTGGGGAAGACACCGTGAAACGTGATTTCAATAGTTTAAAAAAGTGCAGCCGTTGCTCAGACTTGCATAGGTCGGTTATTATACAAGATCACGTTGTCCCATTCCATAGTTCAGTAAATCTGTAAAAAAGCCGTCGACTTTACAGTCCCTCTCCTACTTCTTACAAAACAAGTTCCACCGCATACGAAACAACCAACTTGGTGAATTCCGCCATATGGTCAAAACTGATGTGCGAAATGTCATCGTTTGCGGAGTGGATGTAAGGGTCGTGGTCGTTGAAGGCAGCCTCGAAGGTGAATGCTGAGGGGTAGCCCGCGCGGTTCCAGCTGGCGTGGTCGGAGCAGCCGTAGCCGCACTTGGTGTCAATCCAGGGGATGGCGCAGTATTCGTCGGTGAGTTTGCGGAGGAACCCCTGGTGATCAAGAAGAGAGGGAGGAGCGGGTAAGTATATATTTTCTTGAAGGGGGGTGACGGTATTTAGAACTGGACGAGCGAAGGGGAAAGGATGTGTCTTACCGTCAATTCTGGGTCGACGAAGTCAGTCGAGATGCCAATAACCTCCTTCTTGTTGGCAGGCGTGTAACCAGTCATATCGACTTGAAACATCCCCGCTACTTTGACGCCATCCTGCTTGTACTTTGCGACGACACGTTGCGACCCCAAGAGACCTCCTTCTTCAGCGCTGTACCAATGAAACTCGAGAGGGCGAGTGGGAACGATGTTGTTGGCCAGGATGATACGGAAGGCTTCGATGATGGTTGTGGTTCCGCTACCGTCATCGTCAGCACCAGGAGAGCGACCAAAGTACGGGTTCCACTGATTGACTGAGTCTTGGTGTGCACCTACAATGACGATACTGTCCTTGTCGCCGCCCTTTTTGGATCCTGCCGGGCCAGCCGCTTCGATACGCGCTATAATGGAGGACTGACCCCATGGGTGCTCGAAAGGTTTGACGGTTACTTGAACCTCGGATGAGGCGTACTGGTTGACGATGTCTTGCACTTCGTTGAGCAACCATTTGCTGGATTCGGCCCCCGAGCTGGATTTATAATACCGGGTGCGAAAGCCGGAGAAGGTTGTGAGGAAATCCTTCATGCGGGAGGTGGAGACACTGCGCGTGAGGGGACGGACAATATCCTGGTGCAGTTCTTTAGGCGCCTCTATGAAGGGTTGGGAGACGAGATTTAAGAAAGCGTCAGTCAGAAGAAGTACAGAAGGCGGCAGGAATCTTCACTAGACCCACAAGATACATACCAAAACGCTGTGGCGTTATTGAAGAAGCAAACACCGCGGGGTCTTCGTCCGTAATATCGATGAAGTGCTTTCCAGCCCTGATGAGTTCGAGTTTCTGCAACATGTTACGGAACAGAGTGTGAGATAATCATGATACTCCCTTTTCTGGAAGAGACGTAGGATGAGAGTGTCCATACCTCCTCCTCAGTCATCCAACGCGCTTCGGTGGGACTCAATGAAACCAACCGGAGTTCCTGCAGTTCCTGGGCTTGCTGGAGCTCAGTGGCGCTAAGAGGAATCTGCAACGTCCTCCCGCCTGGGACCTTCAGGTACAAGGCATTGACGGCTTCGGGAGACAAGAAGAGCAAGGCCGCGAGGGCGGCTGCAGAGTATGCTTTCCAGAGGTGCATGGTGGGTACACGACACGACGAGAGAGTCTACTTGTGATGAGGAGAACAAGAGGGCGGGGGAGAGGAGGTAGTCGAGTTCGCTAAGAAGGCGGAGGTGGCAGACAGTGTATTTTTGGGTGGAGGAGGAGGCTCGAAGAATTGGAAGAGGGTGAGAAGGTGATACACCCTCTCTCCCACAGTTGAAGTCCCGAAGAGCCGCAAGGGGAGGGTGGTCGTACGTGGCTTACACTGATACCGTTGTATTGCACTACCTGCAAGTCAGATCAAGATTCAAATTCCGCTCCCAAAGAAATGCATTTGCAACATGGCGTGCTTTGTGGCGTGCTCTGCCCTGCAACAGGTTAAACCTTTCGACCTTTCATTTTTCGAATAGAACGTTTTATGGAAGAAAAGAGGTCAAAAAGACACCATTTTGAGTCGTTTTCCCCGTTTAAGTGACCGATGTACTTTCTCACTTTCCCTTGTCTCCTGTCAATGTCGTTTGAGAATCATGTTGAAAATATTTTGTATTTCGTCATTGCCCTCCCCCCTGTCTCTTTATCCCTCTTTCTATTCATCCCTAATCCACCCCGGCGGCTGATCCGCGATCGCGAGGGCAACAAGAGGAGCAACGCTCATACTGCTTGTGGCAACTTGTTGCACTCTCAGACGGGTCGTGGATCGCTCTGCAGCCTACTAAAGAGCATCGACGAAACTAACGAGAAATATGGTCCCGCCCCTTTGCAGCCATGTGTACGAACCAAGACTGAAATGATTGAATTTCGAGAATTTCGATCAAGTTCGATCATAAACATGATCATGGATAACCAGGATTTGAAAAAGGTATAGATCAAAAAAACCCGTGCTAGACATATGTGACTAATTGATTTTGCTATTTACTTTTTCTTTCCCGTAGGTGGCAATGTGCCCAAAATAACACTGAAAACAAAAGGTTTCTAGACGTTACGTCAAACAGTTTCATGAGCCCTTCAAGCGGAAGTCCGGAGAGGGCTGGGTGTTCAACAAGTGAAGTCCACAAGCCCCTTTCCTTTTCTCCGAAAACATATCTCCCCCAAGATGATGGCCGTGGGAGTCGCATGAACACCCACGGAAACAGAATCTGGTTGGAAGTTCCTCCCAATCATTATCCAGCCAAACAAAAACAATGCGCATCCGAAATCTATTCCCTTTGGGAAAAAGGAAAGACATTCATGACGCCATGGAGAATCTTGATCTGGATGGAGAGGTGGTTGTTGTAAATAAATCGTACCTCGTAGTGGTCTCCCAATCAATTACTTAGATGGAGAATCCGAAGATTCCATACGGATGTGATGACACCTTTTCGCTTTTTCTTTGGGCCTGCCTCTTGGCCTTCATCTTTTCCAATGACACTAAATCCTCGTGGTGCATATATCCCGAGACGTGCTCGCAAAAGTGCAAATAGCCCCAAAGAATCAATCTCCGCGCGTTTAGGCGGCGGCAACGACTGGCAAAGATGGAAAGTTGCTTCCGTAAACTCTGTCTCCGGACAAGTGCCTACTTTGTCACCTTCATTTGCGTGTCTCTTCTTTTCTTTGGCAAACATATCGATCATGTTCGGGGCCAAGCACCTCCTCTTAACATCGGGTTTGTTGATGCGCCGCCCCAAGTACTGATGAGCATGGGCTTTCCAGCTGCGACTGTGAACGAAACGAGAGAGGTTTTTGCAGCTATTGTGCGCCAAGTTGTCTCGGAAGCACGGTCCGACAACCTTTTCCCCGAATACGATCTAAAGGTAGTTACGGCAACCCTTCAAACCAACACGTTTCAGGGTATGTTTCAGGTAGCGAGGGAGCTCATTGATCAAAATGTGGCGATGATCGTGATTCCTCAACGCAACGTCGGGCTTCGGGAATACTTCATCAGGTACCATGCTGCTCCAAACAACCCGCGTCATCCATAGTTTTTCTCTTCCACCGGCGTTTGGAGTGCTCCAGGGTAACCTGGGAAAGTGCAAAGGTTAACGCAAATGCACTCTTACATTTCTTGGTTTTATCCAGCATTGTGTGGGGACTCAGAATTCCAGTTGTGGCCCCTTCGTGCAATTTGAGAACTGAGGTGGATTATCCATGTCTTTCGGTGGCACTCAGCGGTGTTTCGTACATGTGGGGCATCGACGCCTTGCGCCGTCTAGGCTTCCACAGGGCCGTAGGCATGTACAATCCAAACGTCTTTGCGCAGGACGTTGTGGAGGAGATCATGCAAACTTCACCAGACGTCCAGATTCGAACGTTGCAAGTCCGCACACAACCGCCCGACGAGCTCGTTTCCAGGATTCTCGCTGAACGAGAGACGGCGATTATTGCCTTCTCAGACCAGCTGGCGGAATTCATTCCACTCGTGCGTCAGGCCGTGGACCCGGAACGAGCACGCCAATTCACCTTCATCAGCGCTGTATCGGAGCTGCAGCCAGCCAATCTCCCGAAGTTCTTCCCCAAAGCGGGTGACGAGGACGGCGTCTTTGATGTGACACGCGCGCCATTCCCATTTTCTTCGGCGTTGTATGAGGCAATGGCGGCACGTGAAAACTGGGCCGCGACAGGCTTGAATCCGAATGCGTTGCGCGCCACTGTAAATGGATTTGGAGGTTTGCTTTACGCACCAACCAAAGTCTGGGCACACGGCTTCAGCGAGCTCATCAGGAATGCTTCCGCAAGGGACATATCAGCAAATTACAGCTCGAGACCTGCCGTCAACCGCCCTTCATACTTGAAATATTTCGAGCAGATTGGGATCAACGGATACGTCCAAACCTTTTCCCAAAACCAGTTTTTCATTCCACAATCCTGGATTCGCAACTTTAAATTGAATGCCAACCGCACCGAAATCACCTATTCATTTTTGGGAACGGGAACCGCCGCGGGGCTCATCACAAACGCCACGTTTGCGGATGGCACAAACATTCGACCCCCACCAATCCTGCCCCTTTCAATGACTCACATTTACGGAAGCGTGGTGTACTATGTGGCATATTGTCTTGCCGGACTTGCCATCGGATGGAGTCTGCTTCTCATGTCATTGCTGGTTGCATTCCGAAACAGGGAGTCCGTGAAATCCGCGAGCTGGGTGTTCTTATCGACCACTCTGACTGGAACCATGCTTTTGGGTATGGTGCTCTTCCCCACTGCCACCGACCCGACATCTGCTGGTTGTAAGGCGACGCCCATACTTCTGAGCCTCGCTATTCACCTGATCCTGGTCAGCGTTTCCGTCAAGGCGTTCAGACTTCATCTCATTTTCACAAACAAGGTTTGACATCTATTTTTTTCCCGGATGATCCGTCGTCCTTCACGCGCACGAATGTTCACCCACCTCTGACACCCCTCTCCCCGTCCTTCTGTCCTTCTGACATTATCTAGCTCAACAAAAGAATCAAACTTCGAGACCCGCAGCTTGCCGCGATCATCATTAGCACCTACATTCCAGACATAATCATGCTGTCGGTTTGGCTGACGAAAGACCCTGTGCAGCCCATGCCAGTTGAGGGTGGGGGCGTAGTAGCCATTCGCTGCGTGATGAATTCGGGAGGTTTCGCTTGGGGTCTCTTCGCGTATGGCATGTTGAAACTTGTGGTGGCGCTTCGGTATACATACCTTGCCCGTGATGTGTATACCAAGTTCAACGAGACAAAATCAGTACTTCTCGCTGTTTACAACGTGATGGTGGGCATCGCGATCGCCATTGCGTCTTTTGCGGTAAACGATCTGGGGCGAGAAGGTCAGGTCATTTTGTTGCTCATATCGCTGAGTACAACTTCGATCGGTACGGCCAGTGCGATTACTGGTTTTCGACTCTTCTTTGCCCTGACGTCAGGCAGACATGGTGCGTTCAAAAACCCACTGACCACAACAACAAGTCCCACTTATCCGAAACCGTTGGGCCAAATGGGAAGTCGTGGTGATTCCAGACTTTTCACCACCTCACAAGGCCGTGCCCCATGGTCTGATGAGCCATCTCGATCAGCACAGGGCGTAGCAGTGTCCGCCAAGTTTTACCAGGGCTCAATCCGCGAGAAACAGTTCTGGTTCTCTCCTTGGGCTTCGTGTTGCCTCAACATCACTCCTGGTGGTCCTCTCCTTATCTGCTTCGTAAACAATCACTGCAAAGGCGAATCGGGAGGACACGTTTTGGAGCGTTTTCACGGAGTGAAAGTTGAGGGGATACGGTATGTGCGCTCGTTGGCACCGGAATCGGCGAACACAGCGGCAACACAGCGCCATGGAGCTGAAGTAGGGGCCTCTACGTTCACGTACGAAGTCGTCTTTGACTCGGAGGCGATCGCGAATGACTTCATAAAAGAATGCGAGCAATTGATTATCAATGTCGAAGCTTGGATGGAGGAAGATACAGAAAAGAAACCTAAACCTCGGCATTAGATACCCCGCAACGACACGATTCGGGAAGGGAGGGAAGGGGGGAGGGTAGGGGTAGTGGGGCTAGACTATGTGTTGCAGGAGGAATGTGTTCATTTCTGACAACGGCATAAGATACCCTGCGACCGGTTTTACGTTGAACGTGAAAGTCACAGGACACGTCTCAGCAAATGCTTTCCTTATATTTCTTTTTTCCGCCTTTGTTTGACCAAATGACTGTTTCAAAGACTCGATCGAAACGGTAGATTCCAGTTGTCATTTGCAATTTACGCATTTTCTCCTTCGTCTTGCATCTGCCTGCGGAAATCTTCAATGCTTAGTTCTCGAGTTTGTCCCGGAGGAGATGGATGTTTACCAGCCCCTTATGCCTGTCCGACCCATTCTCGAGATGCACCGTATGCTGAATTTAGAGTCCGCAACAAGAAACCAAAAGGCACATCAAGGAAAAGGCCACGAAAACCGAGAAATCTTTGTGAATCCCTCCACCACTTCATGCCCATGCGCATCTTCTGATAGGCTGATTCGAGGCAAGCTTGGGCTATTTGTCAGGAGGCCGGAATATTCGCAACTTCACGATATCCTTCAACTCAGCTCACGACTCTTTACCGTAAACATTCTCACTCGTCATGCAGCGTCATGGAAGCGAACTTCTTATTTATCGACATTTTAAATGTATTTCACCACATGTATATGGATACATCTCACTAACCGAAATGTTTCTAAACGAAAAAATGCTCAAGTTTACAGTTTACAGAGTTTGTACATGTTCCCTTCCTCATGATAACGACAATCCTTTCTCCTCGATTAATCCTTCCTTACTGCCTCGCAAGGGCGATGCACTCCTGCTGCTGCCTGTTGCATTCCGAAACCGGGTTAGTTGCCCCAGGCCGTTGCCCGTTGAACGCATTCGCACACTGGTTGTTTTGAACATCGCAAGAACGAACGAGCGCGTTCTGGATGTTGTTGAATCTGGCATTGCCTGCGACTTGGAACTGGTTACCATCCTGGGTGACCGCGGGTGCTGTGACGCCGTTGAGAGTGCCCGTGAAGCGTTGCAGGTTGTCGCCGTTGCCGCCATTGCCGCCGTTTCCGTTCGCGGGAGGGGCACCACCGCCCATTTGCGGCGGGGGAGATGCGGGGGCAGTGCAGGCAGCAGTTGAGGTGACGAATACGGTGGTGGTGATGGTCTGGACTAGTGGGTTCGTCGGAGTCGCTGGGGCACCGCCGTTACCCGGGTTAGCGCCAGCGCCAGCACCGGGCTGGGTACCAGAGGCTGCACCTCCAGCAGCGGCCAAAAGCTCTTCCCTCGTGGCTGCAGGAACGCGTTTACTGACCCCGTTGTCCACAGTCGCCAATGTGATGCAGTCAATCACATCTCCCTGCTTGAAAGCGATCCCCGTCACAGGGTCCACACCGTCTTGACTTGCAACGACAGGCTCAGCATTCGGACGCCCCGGAGCAGCATCACACGAGTTTCCCTTGGCTGTGGGATCGTTCACGTCGCCTGGCGCAAATGTGGTCGTCTCAAGCGCACCCGTCACCGCGGCCTCTGTCGACAATCCGAGTTCTTTGAGTCGTTTCGCGACAGCTTTCTCGATTTCTGCGTTCTCCGCCTTGGCGTTCTGGCTAGCGGGATCTTGATGCTGCTGAATGCCGACCAACTCCTGGTTCTGAGGTGTAGCTGTACAAATGTCCGATTTCAACCCAACTCTTTGCGTGTTCCTTTCCAAAGCCCTGAATTTGACCGCAGTAGCAATGCAGTTTGCATCTCCTGGCCGCACCGCTTTGCACGTGGTAATCGCTTGGTCGGCGAGGTTTTGCTGGAGGCATTTGGCGTCGCTCTTGATGTTGTTGGGAAGGTTTGTTTGACTCAAAGCGGTGGCGGCTGCGGGATTGGCGAGGACTCCAAAGACAGGATCGGGGAATCCGCCACGGCCAGGTTGGAGATCCAAGATGCGTCTGAATTCGTTTAAAATAATGTCGTGACTATGTTCCTGAGGAACTTCCCGGCGTGAGAGGGATGACGAACTGTAGACTGACCGCGCATCAGCTGTGAGAAGGGAGGAGGAGGAGGCCAGGGCGACGAGGAGGGCGAAAGTGTTCTCTCTAATCATTTTCTCTTTTCTTTAGTTTTTTCAAATAATTAATTCCTTCAAATTATATTATTTTGGTTCGAACGTTTATAAATACTTGGGAGCAAAGTGAATCAAGACCGTCATCGACGTAATCATAAAATCGCCGCACCGCCGTTTTTCTCAACCCCATGCTTTTTGACACAAACCATGTTCACCCCCGCTCTCCCCCACATCCCTGACGTTTCGAAATCCTTCACAATGGAGCTTGGCGTGAACCTGCGTGACTAGGTGGGATTTGAAGGACTGTGAACATTTAGATGGGCAAAAGAGCACAAGAGTCCTGAGAAGAGCCCAAGAAGAGCCTGGAGAAGAGCCCGTAAAATGGCAACAGGCGCCGCGGCACTCCAGATGCCAAGATTTGGTGATGTCGCACGAAGCGGCAATCGCCGAAAACCTCACAGACGACACAGGCGATCTGTTTAGGTTATGCGCCCTTGCGGTTGTTCTGTCTCATATTTCTCCTGTCCTGATTCTGCCCTTGGTTCCACCTTGGGCGGGCCTTTTTACACGGTTTACAGTACCCAACCATCATAGGTAGTCCTGTAGGTGGTCTAACTCTACAAACCTGTGAGGGAGACCAGCACGGAGACCACGGAGACCACGGAGACCAACATACCAAGGGAATGTGCGGTTTCGTACTGTTGGTTCTGCTCTGGGTTCTGCTGTTGGTTGCTATTGCGTGCCAGGTTGCGTGCAACACTTCGTGAACTGCTATCAGATTGCTAGTTGCCTGGCTAACTGAATAATACCGACTTTATTGGCGCGGTAACACCCTCGGGCAGAACGCAGGGCAGACCGTGGGATGCCCAATTCATACGAAAGTGAAGTCTCGGAGCTGGTCTCGGAGAGGTGGTCTGGATAATCGTCATAACCCTGTTGAGGTCGTGGTCCCGAAGTCGCCGAAATGGTTCGATGTTGGGATGTATCGGCGGGAGGTCACTACCGTATATGTGTTGCCGCTGCATTGTCTCAAGAGTCTTCTCATCAATCAGCATGCATTACATAATGGTCACATGCTGCTGGTTGCTGTTGTGAATGACTATGAATTACAGTTCAAATGAAAATGGAGCGTCAGTTGCACTTGCAAAGGGTTCGTCTTTTTACGAAAGCGCCGCTCTGGGACCGTTCATGTGTGCAAAGGATTGAGGATGTAGGTCCTATTGCTGTGAAATGTGCATTCCAAGTAACTGTTTGACGTTAGAACCAAACTCCTTGCATCACACACGCTTGTGCACCCTGCAGCATGGCACACTCCAACGTCGATGCCCTGATCGAATACGCCGCATGCAATCTCATCACAGCGGCATCAGCGACCCCAGCAACCAGAGATGGACAAGATACCAATTACACCACAGCGTTAACAGATTTTTATACCCAATGGATCAGGTGCTCTTAACCACAACCGTCCCCCCGTCTCCCTTTTCGGGCGCACACTCCTCCTCTTCCATGATCCCACCACAACCGGAAGATCTCTGCGCTCCACACTCATTAACTTTCTCTTCTTCCTCTAGCACTCTCCTCCCTTACTCTTCCGACCCCCAAGCCAAAGATCCCACGCTCTCTCTCCTGCTCCTCCATACCTACACACTCCTCGACCAACCAGGGCCCTCACCTTCCCACCACGCATGTATCCAACTGCTTAATAGAATAGAGAAACTGAGACGAGCGAGAGTGGATTCTTTGATGAGATCTTATGAGGGACAGGAGAAAAAGTTAAGATTTTTGAGGGGAGTTTCGGAGATGTTGGAGAAGAGGTTTGAGGCGGCGTTGTTGGGGTTGAAGAGGCTGGTGAGTTCGGAATTGGTTGAACTTCCCCGATCGCGGAGAAGGAAGGAGGGTGTGGACGGGTGATATGGGGTGGTTGGTTCCGTTTGTAGTAACTTCTTTTTGCTACTTTGATCATGCTTTTTGATTCCGATATTGCAAGACAACTCACATCCGCTTTCACTCACACTAGCTCGTCTTGAAAGAAATTCTCACGGCACCCTTCAGCCCTGAACACTGCTACGAAACGCTTCTTCGGGTCCTCCCCGGCAACCAAACCACCAGCAGCAGCAGCAACACCAAAGCCAACACCAACAAACCCTCCTCATCAGAGGAAGAGCTTGAAATCAAACAATATCCCGCAGACCAGTTGAGGGTCACATTTATGGAGTTGATAAGTGAGACGGACGAATATATTGAGAACTGTAAAAAGGCAGTGAGGGTGGAGAGGAGGAAGAGGTGGGTTCCGTTTCATTCACTACGACCTTCTTCTGGCGGGAGGCCTTCAAGGTGTTTGGATGGGGAAAACCTTCCGTCAAGATCTATTTATGTCTCGGGTGACGTTGATGTTGATGCACCCCTCTTGAAATCATCGTCCACCTCAAACCAACTAATCCCCCGTCCTTCATCATGGAAATATTGATGAAAACACCTTTTCACCAACATAGTAACAACTTCTCGTCGTCCACCAAAACAATCGACGCTGAGAAAATAAACCACGAAATTTGGTTGAGCCGGTTTGAGCGGGTGAATGCGTTTGCGGAAGAGTATACGTGGGAGCAACTTCAGAGTGTGCGTTTCCTGCTTTGGTTGGATCAATGGGAAGACATAGGAGACGGGAATAGTGGAAGGGGCTGGCATGGTCGTTCTGAGAAGGTGGTTGAAAATTAACGAGAAATTCCACAACTAATCAATATTTCTGGTCTCTGCGCTTGTCCTCTCACCCTCCTCTCGAAACGGAACGGTATCTCTTTCACAACCCTGTCTTCGGTCTGACAGTCAGTGCGAAAATACCTATTAGCCGTTCAAAGGCAAGTAAAACACGAATTTCGCGATCTCCCCTGTTATTGCGGGCGGGAAAGTTGTCGAAGCCTTTCCGATGAACTCGGCGTGTTAGAAAAGGTGATGTGAATTTGATCGTATACCTCGTTCTTATCCTCGTTTTGCTCTGTCGTGACCGTTTCGATGGATGTGCCCTTTTGCCTTGTTTTTTCCGCGCTTCCCCCCCTCCCAAACTTTCGAATAAATGCATGAAAATCAACACTCCCACCAAAATTTCTTTTGATTGAACTGAAGGTCGCTGCGAATCCTGGACTGGTGATGAGCTTGAACGAGAGTGAAGGTAGAAGTTTAGAACACGGTACCGATCGATAACAGCTAGAGGGGGTTGCCACGGTGGCCTGTCGCGAACTGTCCAGTCCACACTTTGTCTGAGACGGGCTTCCTATCCAAATTTGCCGAAATGATTTCTCATCGCTCAGGTCTGTCGTCCTGAGTTTTCCACCTTGCTCTGCGTGCCCAGAATTTGAACCTGGTTGTGAGAAGTCTTCCTAACTACTCTGGAGTGGGTTTTGTGGTGGTGTGTCTTGTGCTCCGTTTGATGTGCTCCCATCAATGGTTCATGCATCCTTTGGTAGTCAGACTCTGATGCAACTGTACCCGTTTGATTGATCGCCGCGTTCACCTGGGAAACCGGTAGTGAAGCATGCGCTAGAAAGTGACAGTCAAGTGACAGTCTCCGAATCGAACTGGAGTTCGTAATGATGTTGTAGATGTTGTCCCGTGTCCCGCCAAGTCGCATCCATGGCTCTCGCGCATAGTCATTGTTCGGCGGCTTTTCTAGGTTTTGTCCATAGGATCAGACATATGATGGATCGCAAGCACATCTCGCAAGGAAGTTGTGTGGATCCATAGTGCCATTCACAGGTGAAGAAAAACCACGCTGTTCATTCCTGATCCTTAAATGTGGTCTAGTCTTGAGCTCTCTCTCTCATGGCCATTTCGCATGGTCTTTCAGCGCGATCTTCAGGGGTGAGAAAGTGGTTGGTTGGGATGTAAGGACTCGCAGGACACCCAAAGCCCTGCCCAAAGCTTTAGCTAACTACCCCCTAAAATGGGTCGTTTATCATTTCAGTTCAAATCGGACTCTGAATCGGACGCGGTCTCCTGGAGTCCTAGCCCAGACTTTCTCACTGCGGCAATTCAACTCTTTTTGCATAACTGCGTCCAGACAGCAAAGAAACGATGGTGAACGATCTGGAAATCGCCGAGCTTTCCGAGCCACTGCGTTTGCGATTTCGTGAATTGCAGTCCAAGGTCGCCGAGCTCACCACCGCAAATGTCAAACTCACCACCGCAAATGCTAAACTCACCACCGCAAATGCCAAACTCACCGTCGCAAACACCAAACTCACCACCGCAAACGCCAAACTCACTCGCAAAGTTGACACCCTCGAGGGAAGGCTCCAAACGGTTTCCGTTCAAGTTCAGTCGCGATCCACCACAAATCAGGTAGGTACACAACGCTCCATTATTCGATTCACTCAACCGCTGGAAAAAGACCTTTGAATCCCCGCGTTTCCTTGTTTTCTGGTCGCTCTCATTTAGATCTGATTCTCTGATACTAAAGCGCTCTTGTTCCCCCAACGTTTCCGCCCAATAAGAACACGACGGTGTACGATGAGTACGACGAGCGGGAACACTTGATCTACGACGAGCACGGAGAGTATCTTCTTCAAATACCATTTACGTTCTAAACATGATGTGCATTCACGTTCTACTTCACAACTTGTCTTTTGCCTTCCTCCCGACTCCTCCGTCTGTTGCTCCGTGTATGTAATCCGATAATCCGATGATCTTATCAGTGTTGTCCATGGCTACCACCTCAACGACGCAGTCCCTGGTTGGAGGGGCCCGACGCGTGACATCCGCCTGTTCGTCGAACCTGGCGACGCAGCTCTTTACCGGGTCCCTGCCAAGGCGACAATGAAGAAACTTGGACAAATGTTTTTAATCGAAGATGATGGAAGCATTCCCAATATTGAAACGAATCTCTTCTGCAAGGGAAATCTTTTGGGGGAGAATGAACGTCTAGATGATGTTATGAATAGGTATGGATTGAAGAATGGAGATACGTTGTTGCTTCGTTGTGTTAATAGGGACCGGGAGTCGTAAGGTTGGTTGTAGGTATGTAAATAGGTAACGTGGAAGAACGAAAGGGGTAGGATCGGAAGAAAGACGTTTGTATGTACAGCTTGAACATATGTGAATCTGTTCGCAATGGATGGCCGGTCGATGGCCGGTCGGCATGGATGGTCCAGTTGCTCTTCGGATCAACATTATGAACTCTGGTTGTTGACGCTCACACCAAACCCGAACACTCACCCCCGACGTCCAAAAGGCACGACCCAGTTCTTGCCAACGTACTGTAACAATCCAAATGAACGTCGTCGCAGGATCAAGTTTATCATAATATCTTCAAATGTCGTTGCTGTACAAGATGGAGAAAAATCTACAAACGTTCTTTCGCACCTCCTCCCCTGCGTCCTCCCCCTTTTTTTAGAGGTCAGAGACTCGGTTGGAGGCGCCTTCAATTACTTGTAATATGATATATCTGAAATCTACAGCCAACCGAGAACTTTCAACTGCGGTTGTGGGATTCGAGTCAATGCGAGGGCGGTAAGAATCCTTTCATTATGTATAAGGGTTCCACCTCCCGCCCCATTTTCTTTACGTTCCCCTTTCACGCGACCACACACAACATCATACTACTCGCGTTGTGCGCAATCACATAACATTACACCCACAACACCCATCCCCTTCCTTCTTCCCCTTCTTCCCCTTCCCCTCCTCCGGCGCCTCATGAATCCATATCGTCTCCTTAAAGTCCGCGTCTGTTTTCGTTGGTTGGATTGTGGGTGTCGGTGGACGTGGCGGGGCAGGTTGAGAATCTTGAAGTGTTTGTGCTTGTGATGATGGGGATGGTGATGGTGAGGCTTGTTGCGAGGGGGTTGGGGATGGTGTGGAGCGTGATGCGGATTCGGATGCGG
>JADGJF010000815.1:0-14514 GCA_027596845.1 Quaeritorhiza haematococci
GGGGATGGGGAGGTAGAACCAGGGATTATGAATCAGGCGTCGTTGCATAATCATCCGTGGAGATATTATGAGACTTATTTGAAGGAGTCGACGGGGGCTGTGGTGGGTTGGTTGATTGTGCTTATATTTTTTGTGACGCATACGTTCCGGTTTATTGGAGGTACGTGCCGTGTTTATTCTTGTTACCTTTCAATTTTAACTCCTGTGGTAAGGATATGAGGATTTTCAAGCGCCGCTAACATCCCCCCAACTAACAACAGATATATGGCTCACGTACATTGTGGATAAGCCCTTCAACTTGAGCAGTCAACTGTATATTGGGATATATGGTGTGTGGACGGGTGCTATCGCCATCGGGGTGCTTGCCCGTGGGTTCATGTTCTCCGCTGCTGTACTCAAGAAGAGCGTTTCCTTACATGATCGGGTGCTGAAGGTAAGACCAATAGAGGTCGTCCTTTTCGGGGTTTATATCGTGGATTGCGTTGTATCATTCCAAGAAATTCAACATCCTGACTTCTATTTCACAAAACAAACAATCGTCGTCCCACTAGGCCATCCTTCGAGCCCCAATGTCCTTCTTCGATATCACCCCCATCGGCAACATCCTCTCCCACTTCGCGCGCCACCTCTTCCTCATCGATGACTTCCTCCCCGAAGGCGCCCTCCAAGTCCTATCTTTCGCCCCCATCCTCCTTGGCACCGTCACCCTCGTCTCTGTAGTCATCCCATACTTCTGGGCCACCCTCCCAGTCTACTTCGCACTCGGCTACATCCTCGTCAAAACCTGCATGCATGTCGAAGAAAAACTGAAAACATTAGAAGCGAGTAATAAGAGTCCAATGTTTGCGCATCTGTCGTCGACGTTGGAGGGACTGTTTAGTATTAGGCTGTATGGTGCACAGAATCGGTTTGAGAGTTTTAACCGGACATTGATTGATGCGGATCATAAGGCTTTGTATTCGCTTATGTTGGGTGTGTATGCGCTTTTTTGAATTTGCTTCTTCGCGCTTTGCCTATTCCTTTCCCAAACCGACTGTTTTCTTACCCAACCGATCCTCCTTCCCCCCCCCTCCCCCGCCCCGCACCCACTTCCTCTTGGCAACAACACCAGTAAAAAACCTCCAAGCCCTCTACCTCGACCTCATATCCGTCCTCTTCATCTACATCACAGCTCTCTTCGTGGTCGCCTTCAACGTAACAGGTTCTATCGCTGGTCTAGCCGTCTCAAACGCGCTACAGTTATTGCTGTTTGTACAGTGGTTGATTCGGTTGGGTGGGGATGTACATCATTCGATGACGTCGGTGGCGGCAGTTGTGTATTTTGGAGATCATGTTACGAATGAGGTGAGTAGGTGCTATGTGCGCCTGTTTGAGGAATTGCTTTGAGTGGGTTTGTGAGGTGGGGCCGAAGAACTTGGTGTGCTGCGGGTTGGGCAACGTTTCCAGTCTAATAATTCCGAAATTCTCTTCTTGTATGCGCGCATCGCGACGGTGCTCCTACATATATGTACGGATATTTCAGTTCTCCAAATCTGTTAAAAGTATAGAACCTCCCCGAACATGGCCAGACCAGGGTGGAGTAAGTATCTGTACCCCTCTATCGTGATTCACTATTCCCTCAGTCGCCCGTCTATTTACTTCCCTTACCAATCCCATAACGAAACCTACCATACCTCTCGCGCTGAAAAATCACTCATCACTCATCTAATCTATCTAATCCTACCAATAGATCGAGTTCAAGAACGTACTCCTCCGATACCACAGATATGGTGTCGCTGTGTTGAAGTCGGTGTCGTTCCGGATCCATCCGGGGGAGAAAGTTGGGGTCGTTGGGCGGTCGGGGTCGGGAAAGACGACGCTTTTGAGTAAGTTTCGGGTGACGATTGCTGGTTTCGGTGAATAGTCTCACGAAAGGCTTCCCACTTCACTCGGATCCAATAGAGGAAAGAAAGAATCTAACATACACCGCCACACACACACGCACCCCCTCTTTTGCTGATAAAGTCGCCCTCCTCCGCATGACCGAAGCCGTCGAAGGAAACATCCTCATCGACGGGATCGACATCTCCCAAGTCGGCTTGCATGATGTCCGGGGTCGGATTGCAGTTATCCCGCAAGAACCCATTTTGTTGACGGGGACAGTACGATCGAATTTGGATCCGTCAGGCTTGAGGTCGGATGAGGAGGTTTGGAAGGTAAGCTTTGTGAAAGAGAAGAATGGGGGTTGATCGAGATTTTGAATGCTTTTTGAAGATCCACTCACACACCTTCTCCTGTGCCATTGTCGTAGGCTTTGAAGGCTGTTCATCTCGGACAAAAAATTCAGGAAATGCCGGCTAAGTTGGAAACTTCTGTCACTGGTATGTGCGAAAATCCCGCATAATCGTGAAGGAGGCATTTTTCTCTCTCTCTCTCAGGATAGATTTACTAATGCTTGGTGACCTACGCTCCTGAACCAGAAAACGGGAAGGCCTTTACGTTAGCTGAACGCCAACTCTTCTGTATTGCTCGTGCTATTTTGCTGAAACCCAAGATTGTTGTGTTTGACGGTAAGAGATCTCGAATTGCACACATCTCTCAGGCCCGCTTTTCGATTTCAAGCTGTCGGACGCCACTTCTCCTCACTGATGACCCCTTTTGTTCTTACTTAGAACCCACTATGGCCGTCGATAACGACTCTGATACCCTCCTCCAACAAACCATTACCTCCAATTTTGCCGACATGACGGTCATCGTTCTCGCAAGCCGTTTTAACCTCATTATGAAAACCGACCGCATCATGGTCATGGAGGCAGGTAAAATCGTCGAATTCGATACACCTCTTTCGCTCCTCAATGATCCGAGGAGTAAGTTTATGAGGATGGTGAATCAGACGGGGGATGTTGATCCGGCCAAGTTGAAGAAACTTGCTCTTGCACATAGTGAGGAGAAGAAAGGTGGTGCGGCGGGGGCTAGTGTCGCTTCTTCCTCATCGACCTCGGCTGCAGGGATGGTGGGGACATTTGCGGGACGGTTCCGAATCGCGCCCGCCCCAGGGGTTGTCGGTGCAGGGGGCAGTAGTGCAGGTTCTGCGGGTTCAGGACGATTCCTCAGCCCTGGTGGGATATTGATGAACGGACGTGTCACATCTTCTCTCAGCAGCAGCAGCGGCGCCCGACAAACCTCGACGTCGTCCCCGCTCGCCCATTCGATGACGATAGACGACCAATTGACAGTCTCGACATCTGCATCTGATTTGAGTACGGGCACCAATGAAGAGTTGTCGGTGGGAAGGTCGGCAGGGAACGGGATGCCCAAGTCATTAGTGGAGATTTTTGGGGACTTGGCAATGGGATCGCCGTCGATGAGTGGGACTTCGCCTGGTGGGGGCTTGAGGGTGCAGACTTCTTCCGGCGGTGGTATTGGAAATGGGCCTGGGGCGGGAGGAAGTGGGGCGAGTTCCACAACGCCGGCGCCGTTGTCTGTTACGAACGCTGTGAACTCGACGGTGGAGGGGAGCGATGGGTCGACGACGCCTCAAAGCACTGGGTCTGAAAGTGCTAACGGGGATGGGTTGAAGAAGGTGGAGGAGAGGTCGAGTTCAGGGGTTTCGGTGGAGGTGTCTGGACCAGGGGTAGAACCGGCTTCTGATGTGAAGTGAGAGTATGAACTTCCGTTCGAGTATTATTTTTTGTTTGCTCTGTTTTGGAAAGAAAGGAAGCAGGGAAACGGGAGCGGCATTAGGTCGGGGGGGGGGAGAATACTCCGAATATCAGAGAGCACTCCGAGACTTTTTGTTTCTTCTCCATGCTGTTTTCCTCGTTCCTCCACGCTCCTTTTTGTTTTCAAAGTTCTCTTGTATTTATCCGCTACAAGCTTTTCCCCCTGTTTCTTCGATTCATAATAGAGTTGGTGATGAAGAGACAAGACCGCTTGATGTTGAAAGTGGTGTGGACGGAAAAAGATAAGCGAAGAATGAAAAGGGTCCCAAGTGAAGAGGTGGATAGGAGACAGGAAGACGTGGTCGAATAAAATACAGATGTACGAAAGAATACGAAGGTGCGTTTTTCACAACTCAGACATGATGGATATCGATGGAGCTTGGATGGAGCTGATGTCAGAGAAGAGAGAAAAGTGAGGTTTAGGTTCTCAGAAAACCGCATGATGATCACCTCCTGTCCTGCCTTTGAAAGAGGGCTTGACGCAGCATTCCTGTTGTTTGAGAGAACTACGGACTTTTCAATTCAACTCCTCTGATCAGTATTCGTGGCAGTATGGAACAAGATTTATTGCGGTAAATGCGAAAACGTTGCTGATGATCTCGAACCGGCCAAATATTAAAATGAAAAGTTACCGAAAGCATGAAACTCAGATCACTATGGTTCGAATCTGGTGGTTCTGGCGATCTTTGCATCCCGTTTGCGGTCAATCCAGACGAACATCCACGCACATGGTCCGGTTGAGGCTTTTGGTGCGGTAGGTAGGCCTGTTTTGTACTCCGACCAGCCAAAGTTAAACTCAGAGTGTCGAATGTAAAAGCCCCCATATTCAGCCCCATTTTCCATCGACGAGGCGACGTGTTTTCCCTCGGTTTGCCTTTGGCTGCTCCCACCCCTGCCCCCATCACTTCCCATCGCCCGCGCTCAGTGCGCTTCTCTGGGTTTCAGCGCCATATCAAATGTAGAATCTAGGTATACGTGCACGCTCACCAATGCGTCTAATATTCATCCTCCTCGGATCCCTCGCTCTCCTATCCGTCGTCCCGTCTCCCGTCTCTGCCCAACAATGCTTCGTTATCCCACCCGATTCCTGCGTTGCTGGCACCAACAGGAACGCTCCACGTCCTCAACATTGTAACGATGAGTGCAGAAGAAGGGGGATCGACTACTTTGGCCATAACCGAAACGGAACGCAGTGTTGTTGCTTTTCAGATCCTCAGGCACCTACAACGGGGGGCCCGGCAAGCTGCGATGCAGCGACAAGCTTTGTGCTGTTTAATACGGCAGATGGGAGTAGCTTTCAACCGCCGCCGCTGCGACCACCACCACCCGCCCAGGCACCCGCACCAGCTCCAGCGCCCCAAACTCCCCAACAACCACCTGCAAATCCCCCGTCCGGCTCACCTCCTCCCAGCGGATCAAACACCAACAACATCCCTCCCACCAACCCCAGCGCCGGATCCACAACAGATCCATCAAGACCACCCGCTTCCTCCCAGTCCAACCAAACCCCATCCTTGATCCCCGCCAACCTCGCCGCCAACTCCGCCGAACCGGACACAACCCTAGTTGCCAAGGCCGTGGCGAACGTGGGTGGACCTTCCACAACCTTCACTGGCAACACAGATCCCAATCGTGGAGATCCCTCTCCCGCCGGATCTGACGGCAATACACCCACAAGTAACAGCCCTAGACAAGTCGCCCCGCTCACTGTCATCGTTGGTTCCGCCCTTGCGGGGATCCTGGCATTATTAGGCTTTGCTGTCGTGTGCTATCGGAACATAATGCGGAAAAAGACGACGCCTTGGGGAAATGAGGTAGAATCGATTCCGTCCAGCAGCCCGAAGGGATTCAGGTGGTAGGAGGCTTTTCTGGGGAGTCCAGGAGGACCGGGAAACAGGGGGCGTTTTTGGATTAGTGACGATGTGGATGAGCATGCGTCGAGCTCGAAATAATTGAGGGTGCACAATTTTGCACTTGAAACGGAGCAGGCCTCAGAGTGCCAGTGTTAACGGTTAAGGCGATCATCGACCTTCCCGCCTAACCATTTGGAGTTCAAGATTCGCTATCCTTCTCCCCAAGGCCGTCCTTTGGGTGCGTAGCAACAGTGACGCGGTGGCATCTCAGCAACGTTGACGCCAGTGGACGTTCTGGAAATCAACAAGAATTCGCCGTTGCAGTCCAGTTGGGGAATACCTTGCGGAGCAATAGAAGTCGAGGAGTAATAGAAGTCAGAGCACGAGAGTGATACCACGCGGTGAAGAGAGCAAGGCATTCTAATCGGAAGCTCTGGCGTTAGAACATACCAGAAATAGGTTATTCTGTTTCTTACAGTATATATTTGATAAACATTGCAGGATCGATATGTAAACTAGTATGCTTCTTTCGCAACGAGTTGGGTGGACGGAGTTCGAACCCTTGAACACAAACGATCCAAATACTGAAATGAAACAACCCCCTCCCCCCAACACACACACACGAGCTGCTTTAGGGAAGTCTCGCACCTCATTCGGAGTTTGTCTCAACCAACATGTACGTCTGAATCGTTTTACTCGGTTTACCTTATTATCCTCCTCTTCCTTTACGTCTCGCTTCTCATTTCCATCAGAACCCCGAATTCCGCCTTTCTCCGGACTGAGGTGTTTGTGCCGGTTTCCCAATTTCCGGTTAACGTTATCTCATACTACATCTGCGACATATATATAGATATCAGCCCCCTTGCTGGAACTATAGGTGCTTTCAATGTGGACTCCCACAACAGGAATCGAAAAAAGACGTTGAACATTATGCTGATCATGAGATGTCGGATGTTAGACGCCAACACCAAAACTAATTCAGCACGCACCAACAAGCTTCCGTTACATTAAGTGTGGCGTGCTCTCAGCCCTCACACTTCAGAAAGAACCGCCATATGGGAAAAACCATCGCCAAAATCGTGATTCATGTTGGTGATTACAATGGAAAGCTCTAAGATCGATGCACAATAAAAAACGGAGCGCTACGTATACTTATCGAGTCCATACCTCCTGTCCACATCCTCCAAATTCGCTCTCATCACCTACGTACACTCCCTGTCTCAACGACGTCTCAACTGTCCATTGTATTCCGTTCCGAGTCATTGTCCCTCAAAAAAACAAAATACTTACACTTTCTTCACAGAACCCCCACCCGCTCCAAAACCCCCGCAATCTTCTCCTTCGTAAATGGTTTCCGAATTGACTTCACAACGCCCAAATCCCTCCCCCGCTCCTCATCCGCAACATTCGCTGTCGTGACAACAATCGGTGTTGAGATGCCCATTTCGCGGATACGGCTTGACGCGGTGTAGCCGTCCATGATCGGCATAATGATGTCCATGAAGATTACCGAGAGGGGCGGTGACCGGGTGATGCAGGGGGAAGTGTTGTTTGGGTCGGGGAGGGGAGCGAGGTGAAAGTGTTTTGGGATGCTTGCGGGCGATGTGGGTGAACTGGGTGACCGTGGAGGGGTTGGTAACGTATGCGAATTCATATTGAGGCAAGAGTGACCCTGACCCACAACCAATGACGGAGCATTGATTGTGGACTCAGAACCAGCATTGACGATGACTGATTCGGCTTTGGTTGTTGTACATATAGCTCCCGCAGGCGACTCTGCAGCAGAGGATCCGTAAAGTGAGGTCTCACTCGGGCCAGCATCGGTCGTGTCGCATGTTTTGTTGTTAGAGGAGACCAATTGAGCGCACAAATCAACCGCCTCTGTCCCATCAGTTGCCTCATAAATCGTCGCGGTTGGGCCGAGGAGTTTTCGGAGCATTCGAACCATGATTTTGCGGTTGATGGGCTCATCTGTTTTCAATAGTCAAGAGAGAGAGGGATTTGGGATTTTGGCAATTGGTATTACGGACACACGGCGAAATGGAAACAGAAAACCATAAGCTCCAATACCCCGGGCCCACCTCCCAAGGACCTACCTTCAACAACAAGCACTTGTACACCCCCCTCCTCGGCTTTTTTGGATTCGAGCAGTTCCCTCTTAATCGTCTCTGACGTTAATGGGGTTGATGATGTTGGTGGTGACTGCCGGTGAGCGTGACTTTGGTGACGATCACCGAACTCATCACGTGCGACGACCGGTGAAGGTGCAGGTAAAGGTGAAGGAGCCATTTTAGAATCGGGGAGTCCCTTCCTATTCGTCTCTGTTTCTTGTTGTGATGTTGATGGGATTGATGATGTTGATGGTGATTGTCGGTGACCGTGACTTTGGTGACGATCACCGAACCCAGCACGTGCGGTGGCCGGTGAAGGTGCAGGTGAAGGTAAAGGGGGTGAAGGTGAAGGCGCTTGGTCACCAGCACGGCCCTCCTGGAGCGTTTGCATGGAAGGACTGTTTTGAACACCCGAGTTTTTTGTACGAACGCAGGACACATCAGTTTGCTGTTGAATGTACCATCGTAGGCGGGAACGGCGTATGAAATCAATACGAAGAATCACGTAAAAGGAATGAGTGATGGAATTGGAAAGGTGAAGAGGTAACGACTTTGCACCATAAAGCTGCAGCACAGTTTCTTGAACCCCCCTCCCCTCCCACCACTCTCTTTTATTCCACCTGCAAATTCTCCTTCCAAAAAGTCAATCAAGCCAGAACTGAAAGAACCTGAAAGAAATCCTTACCTCCGCCTCGGAATTCTCAACCACCGCAACAGGCACCGCAACCATAAACTTCGACCCCCGTCCCTCCTCACTCTCCACCCATATCCGTCCCTCCATCCTCTCAACAAGCATAGCCGTGATACACAATCCCAACCCGCTTCCTCCGAACTTGCGTGCAGTCGACACAGTTGCTTGGGTGTATGGTTTGAAAAGATCGGAAAGGACGGTGGCAGGGACGCCGATGCCGGTGTCGGTGATGGTGATGAGTAGCTCGATGGTGGGTGGGGTTTGTGGGGAAGGAGGGCAGATGGATGTTGAGGTGGTGCACATAGCGATATCCGTGTTGTCCGAGGATGAGGATGGGATTTGTGGTGTTGTCTCATCTGCGGGGTGGGACTCGATTTTAATCGTTTGGAGAGGGATGGGCTCCAACTCCGGATGCACGTGCTCAGTATCGAACGAAGATGGCGAAGGGTGTGTAGAAGCGGGGTACGCCAACGTATCGTCGTTCAAAACTGTCTCATCGCGTTTATGATGAAGTTCTCCTGAAATAGGAGCATTGACGCCAGTGTTCTCGGGTTGCTTCATTGACCTCGGTTGTGAGGTCGCAGATGTGGTTGTGTTGTGTTTTTCGACTGGGCGGGCTGATATTCGGAGGCTGACTTTCCCACCTGCAGGTGTAAACTGGCACACGCGCAAGGTTGAGGCAGGAAGAGTATGTTGCAAAGTATCAGAACAAGTCAACAAAGGTGCAAGATCTTTAAAAGATCTCAACAATGAACCCAGAAAGAAAACCGTCATAACCAACTCACCTTCAACGCATTCGACACAAGATTGTTGATAACCTGCTTCAAACGCAGCAAATCCATCATAACAACCCTCGGCACCCCCTCCTCCACAACACACTCAAACTCAATCCTCGACGTCTTCGCACTCTCCCTAAGCAATACAAACAAGCTCCTCTCAAGTTCATCTGCGAGCCGTACAGGGTGAATGTCCAATTGCATCACACCCGATTCGAGACGCCCAAAGTTTAGGATGTCGTCGGCGAGGGAGAGCAGAAACTTGGTGGAACTGCTAAGTGCGTGGAGGCATTGTCGCGTTTCTTCTATGATATTAGCGCGGTGGGAGAAAGACGGGGATGTGTGCGGTTCGGCGGTTACTGATGCGAGGTCTGCTGAGGATGGGAAGGAACATGAGGATTCTGGGGGGGTTGGTTGGATCTGATGAAGGGGGAGCTGTTCTTTCCGCTTTGCGTCGGGAGCAATAGCGGTTGGCCACCAGCGAGGTAAAGACACGCCGTGCTGGTGATGTTGTTCTGGGTGCTCTACATCTCTGCACACGGGTGCAGATGAAGTCGCGACAACATCGTTAGTAAGAAGATCGAACGCATCATCAACGGCGCCGAACAGCGAATCGGTCATGTTGATGATGACATGAATAGGGTTGCGCAATTCGTGTGCTGAACATATTTGTAGAGTAGACGCAAAATGGAAGGCAAACACAATTGAAAATAGTATCAGTGAATAATTTCCAAATTTCCAATGAAGATAACCAAATGCTGATCGAAATCGCTCCTCATCAACCTTCAACACCGATATTTTCTTCCAAAAACCTCACCCATGAACGCAATGAACTTCGATTTCTGAGCACTTGCAAGCTCCGCCTTCTCCTGTGCCAACTTGATCTTAGCCATTGACGATGCCATCTCCTCAGCACGTTCGCGGGAGTTCCGTTGTAATTCATGAAGGGCGACATCCCTGGCTGAGAGGAGGAGGGAGGTGGTGTAGACGGCGACGATGCAAAGGGTTACGTAGATCTGGGTTGGGCAACGATATTGGGGTTGTTCATTAGGTATCGAGGTGCCCATACAGAATCCACTGAAAGAAGACCAGACTCAGCATATCATAAGTCGAAACGCAAACAAAATTGAATGATGGTATACAGAGGGCAAAATACATCTGCCTAGCGAACCTCACCTGCAGTAACAAGAAGTACTCGCGCAACGTGTATGGTCCCCAAAACGCCCGATGATCACGGTTGCCGTGAAAGGTGACAAAGAGTTGCTGCGATATACCGAGGAGAAAGATGCCCAAGGCACCGCCGATAAGGTTGAGCATTGCAGTCGCGAACAGTATGAGCGGGAATGTCGGGGCGAAAATGCAGATGCCTTTCAAGATCCAATCGTCTGATGTACCGCCTGAAAGAAGAACGGTGAACATAGATTAGTTTGAATGCACAGCACGGAAATACAAGTGCCACTTGACAGAGGATTCGAGAGCGGATTGTGTACGAAAAAGTATCGCGTCAGATTTCACCTGCGATAAACATTGGAATCATGATCATTATCGTATAGGACACGACGAGAGCGACGGTTTTCCACATTCGGTGTGGATAGTTCTCTTTGACAACGTTGGTCATCCATCGTTTCAAACGGAAGCAACCGCGCGTCAATGTCTCGATGGTCCTTCTAGCGGCAGTTGCTGTCGTCGCCTCAGTCGCCGTAGGAGCCCAAGTGGAATAATATGACCCCACAACCGCCGACACAAACGTCAAGGAGAGCGGGACCATGAGCAGACAGCCCGTAACCCCGCTCCCAAACCAGTCGATCCACTCTTGTCTGACGTCGACATCGCTGCCTTCAAACCGTGTGTTGAGAAGTGTGGAGAAGGTTGCGCTTAGACCTACACCAACAACAGATGCCAATATGAGGACACACACATGGGACCAGCGATCGATACGGAAGGTGCTTTGTTTGGTTTTGTGGAGAAAGCCGACAACGAGGGCGCAAATCATGTAGGTTTCGAAAATGGTCAACTATTGAAAGTTGGATGGGATCAGAGGAAGGTGAGAAAAATGACAATATTGGCTCTTCCAGACACCGGTGCAAGGGCGAATCAAGAATAGCAGGTTCGCTGAGAAGTGTGACTTACAAGGCCAAACAGAAATTGAGGTCTGGTTGGCATGACGACTGCATTCATGCCCTCATAGGCAATGAAGAGGCCCAAGGGTATTAACAACCATCGAAATATGAAGCGTACGCGTGGAGGAGCTGCCAGTGGAAACAGCATGGCAGTGACCTAGTCCGTTTGCAACAGTTTCAACGGTCAGTATCCTTGCAATGCATGCGACTGGTTAAAGCAATCAATACTTGGAAATGTGCTCGAACACATACCGAGATCCCGTTTGGCAACCATAGAGCGCTGAATCTCAAGGAGACGAACCTGCAAGGATGAAGAACGATTTGATTAGTCGCAGGTTATCTTTGGTTTGCCTGGTTTTCCGCGCACTGGTGCCATGTCATCGTGATCATGACGAGGACGACACAAGAGCATGCAAAGGGCAAGGAAACTCACTTTAAACTCGCGAAACAAAACAAGATAAAGCAACCGGTCCAGGCAAGCCAAATTCCCAGTATGTGGAAGAATAGGCGTAGGTTGGTTCGGGCATGGTGGGGCTGGACATGTGGGGAAGGTGATGACGTGGATGTCTGTTGCCATGGTGGTGTCTCTTGGTGCTGTCGCTCTTCAAAACCTGTATCCATTTTGTTGGTGGATGAGGGCAGCTCATAGGTCTAGGGCAGGGCGCTGGATGTGAGTTTAGAATGCAATGATTTGAAGACGAGCGGCGGACGGGGGTCAAGATGTTGAGAGTACTCGCGTAGACAGCAGTTACCAACTAAGAAGGGCGCAAGAAGCCCACGAAGGCAGCGAAATCCGGTCAAATATTATCGTGAATGGACAAAACATATTTAATATTTCTTTTCACTTTCATCCAAGTGTAGATCAGGGTCAGATCAGGATAGGCGCCATGAAAGTTAAGTCAACTTACCAATATACACGCAAATCCTTGCGAATCCATCGATCCCAAGATTTCCGGAATTCAGGTGCCGTATGAAGTAGTTATAGATCGAAGTTGCGTCCCTACCGATTCAATCGAGATTGAGATGTGCATTAGCTAAAACCATTTTATGAAGAAGAGTCACAGCGTACGTACACACATACATACCCGTAAAAGATAAGAGATATACGAGCTATGGCAGATGACTAAGACTGGTTCGAGAGTGGTTAGACCCGAGGACCGGAGCCTTGGGATGGATGGGAGACTCTTTGATCAAGAACACTACGTGGCCACCGCGGGCAGCTGGACGTCACGCGGGAGATTGATAAAAAAGTGTCTTATCTTTTACTGGTATGATCAAAAGGTATGTTATGACTCTTACTGCGAACAGAGTCTCCCACCAACCTGCGCCGGCAAAAAATTCGGATCCGCTTTCCCCCTCCCCGGACTGCTCCCACCCCTGATCCAAACTCACGTGCGTTCTGTTTTTCCTGCCTCCCACCGAATTCCCTCCAAAATCTCTGAAATCATCACAAGCATCCAAGTCCTGCAAATCGCGTTTCCAACTTGGATCTGTTCAACCGATTCCACACCATCCCCCACATCCGTCGCCAACGTTAACAGCAATCGAAGACAAGGAATTTTCAAACTCCGATTGACGGTGATCAGAGTACATGGTGTGACGAATGTTTTGCAGAAGCGTTGTTTTCTGTGCGAGGCAGAGTGCGGTGGTAAAATGAAGTTCCGTCCCAAAACATATACGGCAAGCCCCAAGCGCACCAGACTTCGACGATCTCGTCCAAATGAAAGATTGTCCCTGCTTCGAATGTACCTATGCCGAACCTGCACATGGGAAAAAATGGAAATTTCTTAGTCGTAATAATATCTAACTTCCCACAAAAGCCGTAGTTATGCTAAAGTTATGTTGTCTTTAAAACTCGCAAGATCCCAATAATCTCTGGTAATTTTGGCCCGTTGGAGACTCGATCTTGAAAATGGGAGATGAGGGTTGGTACAGCCTCATCTCGATATTTATCTTTTTTTGCAACCTAGGACGTCCTTGTTAGCGTTGTTAGCCTCAACATTGGGGCATCTGCAGGGGCATCTACATGGGCAATTTGGCAGGTTCGTTTCAGAATAAAAAGTCTCACGATGGTGCTCCTGGTGCTCAAATGTGACAGTTGAGGTACGAAACAGGAAAGCATTTTATCGGCCATAGGGTTGATATGAAGGCGGTAGAACTACTCTATATAAGTACCAGATAGATGTAAAACAGGGCAAAAGGCGTTCTTGAATCATCACAGGTACGTGTCGACGAGCATTGGTGAGGCATGTCTAGAGGCATTCAGACAGGCATGTCGGAGTTCCATTTCCACTCGTGATACAAATTGGAAACATCCTGTCCACCGCCTCCAC
The DNA here is from genome assembly GCA_027596845.1 of Quaeritorhiza haematococci. NCBI lineage: Eukaryota > Fungi > Chytridiomycota > Chytridiomycetes > Quaeritorhizaceae > Quaeritorhiza > Quaeritorhiza haematococci. The sequence continues at coordinate 13,586 of JADGJF010000815.1, forward strand.
CGCCTTCCTTAAATACCGTTTCACACCGCAAACACAGGCGACCGCCAGGGTGACCGCCGCCTGCTGAGGCCCGAGGCATCGCAGTGCCTCAGTGGGCTCTGAACTCTCTGAGCATCTGGTGTGGTGTACAAATGCAAAGTGGAGATGTCTAACAAAGACCGCAGAACCAGGAATTTGTGGTTTGTGCTACGTTGACCACCTCCCATTTCCGGTTGCTCCGTGGCTTAGCCCTTGGCTGCAGCCTGGGAGAAAAGGGGCGAAAGTGGTTTCAGGTTTCGAAGACAACTCCACGCAGATTTGCTGCACAACTCGGGACACTTGTGGAGACACGGAGAGAGATGCAAAAAGAGGAGCGGGAAAAAAATTATATCCACGCGATTCTCACGACGTTGGCGATTTCCAACTCATCTTCTTTCAATCTTCTTCTCACCGTCTTTCCCCGCTCTCCTTGCCGCTCTTCTCCCCGTTCGTAAGCGCTCGAACTCATTGATACCCACCGCAAATCACCAACACCGCCCACTACCTCGCCCCCCACCACCATCATCTAAAGCTCTACGCCGCCCACGACCGCCCATCACCGAGACAACCATCCTTGATTGCTTACGACTCCACCTGCAACAATATGCACTAAGTCAAGTCCATACGCCGCCCCCTGTCATCCTCCCGCCGGCCCCCTGTGTCAGCTCAGACTCTACATCAACCACAAATAACTTATCCCCACCCCACCACACATCTCACATCGACTTTCAACGACGAAAATGCGCATACTTCTCTACCTCGTGATCCTCTGCGTTCTCTCGGCCAAACCCGCTTTCTCCCAAAACACAACAGCCACAGGCGTTGTAACCCGGAACGGACCTGCAGTAACAGCCAACCGCGGTTCAAGCACATCATCTCTCCCCCCGCCCAACACATCCACTACACCCCGC
>JADGJF010000816.1:0-14496 GCA_027596845.1 Quaeritorhiza haematococci
GGGTCCGGCGCGACGGGGGGGCGGGGCGGGGGTGGAAGGGCGTGGGGGGGGCGAAAACGCAAGGGGGGGGGGCCGAAGATTGGGGGGTTTTTAGATGAAAAGAGAAGGGTGAGGAGGGAGGGTGGGGAAAGAATGGAGAAGGACCATCTCGTAATCACCAACATCTTGCGACTAACATGCTTTCTCCTTCCTCTCTTCGTTGGGGTGTCACGAATTCACATCAACAAGAGGGCAGCGTGTGAGTGAGCTTCTCCCGGCTGTGACTCGAATCTTCCTGTATATATTGAAGGTGAGCTTGGATGTCTTTGCACCAAGGGCAGTTGCGTGCAGGAGGGCAGGCAGGAGGGGCAGGGTTGCGAATTTCGTTTCAAACGGCAGCCAAACGGGGCTTTCTCAAAACAACAACAGCCCTCTCTGTGCGGCGCTGTGTTACCTGCGCATTATAAGGGCAAAAGGCGAAACACGTCCCATACCATTTCTTTTCAGTGGTCTAACACTCAACTCGCCATCTTTGTACCCCGTCGGCATACAGATGCCGCTCGCATTAAGACCCACCGCTGTGAAATTGGCGCCGCCTGTCTCCTCGGCACGAGTTCTCGACTTTGAACGGGGAGAGGATGGCAAATATTGGTTCGTTATCGAGGTGTGCCCAACACACACCGAAAGCACACAAAAGCTTTCCTTCTTGGCGGATGCATCCCAATACACGATTCGGCGTCGATTCGAGGATTTTTTGGACTTTCACGAACAACTGAAGCTGGACGGTAACAATGCCGAAAGCTCCTTGCCAGAACTCCCCAAGAGGCGGATGTTTGTGACCCGCGCAGTGTGCGAAGAACGAGTGCCTATGTTGGACGCCTACGTGAAACAGCTGCTATCCTTGTCTCCGAAAACGACTAAATCGTTGTTATTCTCCGAGTTTTTTGGGCTTTGGCGGCACGACTGCTCTCCGACCGACTCGTCCTCGTCTCGGTGGTCAGCATTGGCGAACTTGACGACTTTGGGGCGAAGTCCGTCGCGGATGTCGAAAGGAAGGGCTACTCCGGACCCGGATCAAGCTAACGGAGAGCCGGAGGAGACGTTGGATGAACCGTGGTTGCGACAAGTTGCCTTGAGGCGGGCGTCAAAGCTGGTTGCCCCGTCCACATCAAAAACTTCAGAGTCCAAACCTCCCCAACTATCACTACCTTCCAACTCAACATCAGATACAGCATCCTTCATTCTGCCCCCACTGGAACTTCCGTCTCCGGATCTTTTACCGAGATCTGGATCAGGTCCTCCGCGAAAACATCGAACCAAGAAAAGTAGCAAACATGGTCATCGATCGGAAAAATCAGGGAAGGCGGAGACCAAGCGGGCGGATTCGACAGCACCGAAGAATCATATCTCCGAAACTGTTCCATCACCCACCCTTGCTCGTGATATCATGGCATGGTATGAAGATGAGGTCGAAAAGATCACGCTAGAAACGGAATTGCTGTCAAAGCGGCGACAAGAGCAAACAGAAGTCCAACAAGCAGCGCGGGACTTTCTGGCGGACATTATGGAATCAGCCAAGGTGGATGCGCAGGCGGTGGAGGCAGTACAAGTCAAGGACGATTTAGATCAACCGAAGGTCAATCCTTCCGCCAAGCCAAATCTCCAGATGACACCCCCAGCGAGTCCATCGCCACCCAGCATCTCACCGTCACCACCTTCACCCGTCGTCATTCCCCGTCGCTCCCAGTCTCACCATTACACAGCAGAAGACTTCAAAGTCAACCGCTCGGATCGTCCTGGTGCACAGTCGTCACCTGTTTCGCCAACTATACCAAAACCGCTTCCGAAGGCGACAGCCCGGTTGAACAAACCCTCAGACGACGATGATAGTCCACCATCTCCGGTTGCGATCCCCAAATTGAACACAAATGGTGTCAATCCGTTCGCAAATAGACCAGCCATTCCCCCTCGGTCTTCGACCTTGCGTGCGGAACTTTTGGCTGGGTTACGTGCGCAGACACCTTCTCCACAACAACCTGGCGGCGGTTCCAATACGGCGGGGTCCCTCAGGACCCAGCGCAAAATAGATGCACCCGCAACTCTTCCCCGCAATTTCGGACGTCCGACGACACCGACAAAAGAAGCACCTCCCCTTCCGCGAACCAATGCCAATACATCACCGCCAACGTCACCACAACCAGAAGCACATGAACAGAAGACTCCCACAACAACGGATCTCGAACCAGTTCCTTCCTTTAGCCCTCGTCATCAGCGAGCATACTCGGATGATTCCACTAAAGCGTCTATTGCCTTGTCGCCGGTTGGGAGAAAACCGCCCTTCGTCTTCCCAATGGAGCCCCTGAAACCACCGACTTCCAGTACAACAGCTGATTCGCCTGCTCCCCACACGTTAAATACAACACGACTCGCGGGACCGCCTCGATCAATCACACCAGACCCAGCGAAATTCTCCGCTCCCCGGGACATTGGAGGCAGTGGACCGTATTCAGCAGACTCGGCCACGGCTCACAACATGGATTTGCGTTATGAAGGTGTAACTTCGACGATGCCCAGACTTGGAAGACCCGCTGCAGCCAATCTCACCGTTCAACCGACCCGTGGACACCTAAGGCGTCGCAGCTCTGTTCCGGAACTCTCTTCTCCAACAAAAGGGTCCTTTAACGGAACCAACGGTATGCCATTTATTGTCGATCGCGGTGATTCGCTCCCTCGTTCTCGTACGGTAAACGATTCGCGCTCAGGTGGCGGCTTGTTGGGGAAACCTTCTCTCACCGCTGCACCAGCTGGGGCGAAAGACGAGAGTAGCGGTGGGGGTATGACTCTTCCCAGGAAGATATCAGTTAAAGACATCATGGGGGGCACCCTTTTCCGAAGGCAGTCACGCAAGGAGAAGGAGAAGGACGAGAAGAATGAGACGAACGCGTCAGCGGGTGCCAAATCGGGTGAAGGAGCGGAGAAGGATAAGGACAACCAAGGCAGTGTCGGTAACAGCTTTTCGTCCTGGAGAAACACTCTGCGCCGGAAGCGTAGCGCGGATGCAGTGACGGGCCCGGATACCGAAATGAAGGTGCCCATGGAGATTTCAGGGCCCATGCTCGTTTCGCAGTCTTCGCAATTGCCGCCGGAAATTGAAGAGGCTTTGGCAAAGATGAGAGAAAGACAGGCGGTAAAGGAGAATTCAGATGGGATGGGCACACCCGGCGGGACAGCGGGAGGTACGTTGCCGCGCGCCGGCACGTTGACTAGAGCGGGGACTCGCACAGGTGGATTGGCCGGTACTCTACCTAAATCGACATTGAAAGGCGCTAGCGGAACGGGGACACTTCCCAGAGCAGGCACACTTCGCGTGCGGTTTCAAGAGCCGAATCCGGAAGACATCCGAACTGTACCAGCCATGACCCGGACGCCTTCCAACGAAAGCAACACGTCCAGCGCCTCAGGCAAACGCAAGTCAGTGCTTCCCGGGTACGGTGTTCCTCCTGTGAGTCCCACGGCGTCCAAGTTGCACCGAGCACACAGTCTGTCCGGAATCACGCGATCCGAGGTGGCTGCTCACTTCTTGTCAGTGAAGTTGGTGGTGGACGAAGATTCGGTGGTCGTGGTGAAGGTTTCGCGAAACATCCCGTTCCCGACGTTGAAGGAAAAGTTGGCGGAAAAGCTGGTGAAGAGACTTGAAATGTCGGGAGGTTCGAAAGATACTGCGATGAAGGAGGCGCGACGCTTGATAGAAGTCATGTCGTGGCAGGATGATGAAAAGCATTTCATTACAGTCGCGGATGAGGAGGATTGGGCGACTTGTGTCAACGAGTGTTCGGTGGGGAGGATGGTCCTGTATCTCGGTCAGGGTACTGGGGTTCAGAAACTCGCCCTTGTGCGTGCGGCAACGCCGACACCTGCTTCTTAGAGAGTAAAACTATTTTCTATTTACAACCAAACTGACTCTGATATGTAGCTCAAATGTATCTGGTATATTTTGTATTTTAGTGGAGACCTGTTGAGTACCTATCTGATGCAGCGATGTCTCTGTGCCTCTTTCCCCTCTTTCTCGTCGTTTGCCACCTTCGCTGACACTTACAACTTGGGCGAAGGGGGCGAACTATTTGCTCCCGATCTGTGAAAATGCACGTTCTTCCACCCCTCGCTGTCTTTCATCCACACCCTGGTCTCTTGAGCTACCGTTGTGATCGGGGCCCCTCCCTTCTTCAAGCTCTGAGTCAAACGCACATAAGTCACAACTGCGGAGCTTCTATCAGCAGAGAGGAAACGGACTTGCGGATTCGACATTGTCGTGTTGGTTATGTTTTGTGGTTGCTGCCGTTGTTTGATGTCGAAATAAAACTTGTGGAAACCCAACCCGCCGACTAAATGCTCGCCAGATTCGGGTTCGAAGCAAGTAAGGTCAGGAGCGCACAATTCGACGTAGGTTTCGTAATCACCGTCGACGATTGCATTTAAGAGTCTCAGGTTTGCCGAGAGGACCTCTGCTGCGATTTCGGCTTCTAAGCGAAGCTGACTCGTTTTGGGGATGGGTATGGGTGGCATGTGGACTTGTTGGGTGCTGGAAGACGAGCGTCGTCGCTCTGAAGGATTTTGTCGAACGTCGAACAAACCCTGGAACGAAGTGTGCAAACAAAAAGAATATGTTTTATAATACAGCCCTGTTGCGTTTTTTGAAACTCCACCAATTTAAGTCGTTTTCTCAAGCCAGACATAAAGCAGACAAGGCACAATGCTAAGGAAAAAAGCAAAAAGCGTTTGCCGTGGTAGAAAATCATCCCTTACAGGCGTGGGCGGTAGAGTACGCAGCGCTTGCAGTGTCGTCATAATTGAGAAGCTTCATTTCTTACATGTATAAGTCCTTCAGTTATATGTACAATTTCAGTCCAAGGACTGGTTTGACTTTCTAATAATATTCCCGATTTCCCGTCGTTCATGCAACCACTGGGAGAAGGTGATTCGCGGTTTCACATCCTCGCTGAAATCGAAGACCCCCTCTTCTTCCGAATTGTTTTGGCGGCCTAAGCTTGTAGTTTCTTCCAGCAAGTAATCGGCAAATGTGATCAGATAGAAATACCGGACCAAGTAGTTCAGGCCGACTTCGCAAAGCGCCTTATGCTTGCGGGTTCCTGGTTCCAGTGCTTCCACGCGCATCTTGAAATCGTAAACTGCGACTCGGAGATTCTGCATGTGATCGCAAAGGTCTATCGCTTTGTCGGTCAACCTCTTGCTGAGCTTCCCGTATTGAAGAACGGAGATCAACTGCAGGATGATCTTATACTCCCCGTTCACGTATCGCGCTCGTGTATCCTCCTCGTTTGCTGTTGGTGTGTCTGTTATTGTCGCGCGTGCTTCTTCGTCTTCTATGACATATTGCATGTCCGAGAAGATGCGATCGTTTCCTACGATCATCTGCATTAGACACGTGATAATCATTCCGGTGGTTGTTCGTCCTCGCCTGGAAAAGTGAACATCATGTGGTGAGTAGAAATTCCTTTCCCCTTGCTTAGAAAGAAACTAGACTTCACAAGCTCCATACCCCATCTTACCCCATCTGACAGTTGAACATTGCGTCTGTTGAGCCATCAATGGACAACAATCGATCAACAAGTTCGTTGAAGACGTCCGGGATAGGTGCTTGTTCATCGGTGATGGGTATCCGTAAATAGTCAACATTGTATCCCTCCTGTACGATCGATTTGTAAACTTCCAACGGGGTTTGGACATCTTCCTCCCGAACCGTTTCCCATACAGGCTTCGAGGCGAGGAAGGCAGGACGAAGATGAGAAAAGGTGAGTAAGAAGTCGGTGGGGTCAAATATCATTGAAAAAGAGCAAATGTACTCACCACAATCGAAAACGAGCCCCCCACAACCTCCTCCTCGTGGAGTAGCACTCTTCCATTGTAGATGCGAAGCTCGTTGATCACGTCCAATTTCAGCTGGTTTTCCATCATTTCGACCCGTTCGCGAACGATCCCAGTAGCTTCCAAATTCTGTCATTTGAAAAGGAGCCTCTTTCAATTCCGCGGCTGAAATCCTTGTCGGCTTATCTCCCAGTCGCTCTCTCAGACATTGACCATTCGCGTAGGGTTGGTAATAATCACTCACCTTCATCGGATCTTGGAATAGCCGCAGCACGTATGGGCGACCACTTACGTATATCACGGGTTCTTCCCTCAATGAGGTCCACACCAATCTCTTTTGCGACCCAGGACCGACGCCAATTTTGCTGCAGACCTTTCGGATTGCATCTTTAGTTGGCATGGCGATGCCGTACACAGAAGAGGTGGTCTGTTGGAAACGTGCGGTGAAATCCGTTGGGAAATTGATATCCATCACGAGTGCGCTCGAAGGAGTGCTTGGCGGTGGAGCGACCGCGGCTTGAACAGCGCTCAGCGGTATCTTTCGGTAGTTTGGTGCACCTGATATAAAAAGGAAGCAGAGTAGAATAGGTGGAGAAACGTTAGAAATGTGTCGTCGAGGTCGAGGATGGAATCTTCAAAGGTGTTTGAAATGGATACTTGCCTTCGATCCTCTCCGCTAAAGACAATTTTTGTGCACCAGGGAACATGTCATACTACCAACATATGGGTGAAGGGTCGCATTAGAACCGAAGGCAAATCTATGCGGTCTCAAGGCCATCTCTCCTTACCTTGATGATTGTTTGTCGAGCAAGAACGGCACCATTCCGCCTGTTGACGACATCCAAGACTTCTGTCGTCAAAGCGATGCCGTCGCCTTCCGGTGCGAGCAATTGAGAGAGATGCAGTCTCGTTAGAGACGGTTTCCATAATAAGTCAAGGCCAAGTACACAACATGAAGTTGATCCATACCGGGACTCAAATGTTCAACAGGAACCAAAGCGTTGATATTTTCGGAATCCAAATCCTCCTTCATGGTGACAATTTCCATGTGTCTGTCCATCCAGGCTTTGAATGTTTCAATCTCTCCCCCTAACGATTGTGTTGGGGTTTCGTTGAGGTACGCCTGGAATGCGATCAACAGGAAGTACCGTTTCAAATAAAGAAGACCCTTCCGAATATACCGACGATGTTGCTGCGGATTTGTCGTTTCGTCAACAGCCTCGGCCTGAAGGCGGCACTGTTCGATGCTGTCACGCAAGTTCGTGACCTGTGAGCATAAATCGATGACCTCGTCCACCATGTTTTTGCATTCGAGACCGTTTTTGATGACGCGAAGCAACGAATGGATGATCTGATAGTTCATGCGTGGGAACTGCATCCTCTCAATGGAACCGGATTGCGTTTTGTCGCTTTCCTGGAGGGACTTCGCCGAACCTGATGACGAAGGGAACAGAGGCGGTTTACCGAGTTCCGACTCCCTTGTGACCTTCCAAAGCTCAGATACTGCTGGCGTTTGCGATTCCGGTCGAGACTGAGGATCGGAACCGATTTCTTTGATTCCATGTAGCCAATTGTACACCAGAGTCGTAACCACTGAGGAAATTTAAAGTGATCAAAAATGGAGTTGATGATTGACGCTTAGTTCAATTACACAGCAAAAACCCAGTTGAAAAGGTTCGGGTAAAACTGTGATGGGAATGGGGGAAGCCCTGAATGTCCAAGGCAAAATATGCTGAAAATATGCTGTTCATACCTGTACCCGTTGTCGATCGCCCTATGCCAATCTGACAGTTCCTTGAGATTTGAGGGAGAAACTGTCAACATTTTGCTGGATCAGAATGTGATAAGCTTCAAATCTGAATTCACTTACAAAACGACGGCGGTGTCCGTTAAGTTTTCCTTTGATAGCAACTGCAGCAGATAGTCGAAGTCAGTTTCGTCTGGCGGGGTTTCAGCAGTCACTGGGACGCGATAGTATGCGACTGGATCCCCCTCCCTCTTCAAGACATCTTCCATGACCTCTCGAGGGCTCAAGACGTTGTCGGATGAACAATCTTCCCACACAGGAATGCATTGAGCGTCGGATGTTTCCGTGTGGAGCAAAATCTTTTCGTCGTAGGCGGAAATTTCGGCGATGACGTCCTCCTTGAGGCGAGCTTCGATGAGTTCTAGGCGAGCTGAGGTAATGCCGCTGTATGATTTGATGTTGCGAAGGGTCATGTATTGGTCTCGCAATACGTACGGAACTCCATTGACGTATACCTAACGAGTCGTGAGGGTAAACGCCGACAAAAAGATGAGTATATTTTAACGATGAAATGCTTCTACCACCAGAAGTTCACAGCTCTTACCAAAGGCTCTTCACGGAGATTGATCCAGAGAATCTTCGCGGGTATTCGGCCTTGAGTTGATATTGCGTTTCCGTGATTATTCAAAGGGTTATCCTCTCGTAATAGCCTGAAGACGTTCTTCATGCCTTGGATCGTCGGTTGGGCCACTCCATAAATGTTGAGCCCTGGGATTTTCCTGATTGACGAGTGAAGGGGGTTGAGAGGGCTGATGATGAATACCATGTTCGCACTTTGTTGTTCGAAAGCGTCCTTCGCAAAAACAAACCTGAAGTTCGGCGCCCCTTCGATTTCACTGTGGCTGAGGACCTCCTTGCTCCAGTGATCGACTTTGAGGATTGTGTATGGCACGAGAACCGTTCCTTGACGCGACTTTCGTCACATAAGCCCATTTCAGAATAGAGGTAAATGACGGATTCCAAAAAAAGAGACGGTGCACAAGGACTTCGTTGCTACTTACCTTGATGACATACTTCTCCAACTCATTCGCAATAGGTCTCGTTGGTGGCGCTCTGCCCCAACCAACCAAGCCGGGTTTCATGCCACTATCCGATAACACAGTAAGATCCTCGATCGGTCGGAACATATACAAACGAGGCCCTTTCCGTCTCATGTGCTCCAACATTCTGTAGATCTCTAGGGCAAGAAAACTGCAAGGTCAGATGAACTGAACTTGAAGTGTGAATGCTACGCGAACTCTCACTCACCAGAGCGGGATCTTATCCAGTCCCTGAAAGTCATGTTGAATCCGGAACTCAAATGCTCGTTCACGTATGAAGCGAAGGCGAGCAGGAAGAAATAGCGTTCCAGACAACCTGCATTAGGAAAAAGGAAAAAAGGGGGGTGGGAGTGGGAGTGTCAATCGTTGAAAATATCGAGCCAAAAGTCATATAGATGCACGGTTTACACACCTAAAGCTTTCTCTAATGCAGCCAAGTCCCCCGACGATGAATATTGAACACGGAAAAGTAGAACAACTTCGCGAAGGTTCACCATCGCATCACCTGTTCAAATTGCAATTGTTATGGTCAGCACCGAATGAGCACTTGACACCCAGATGTCATCAAGGTAATGCACTTACAGCGATTGATGACCTCATCGAGAATCTTTTTACAGGAGGATCCACTTTGCAGAACAGACGCAAGCTGAAGGATAACCTGGTAATTCCCTAATACGGCATTCTTCAAATCGTCCAACAGAGCTCCCCGAGCAAGAGCCCAGTCTACAGCAGAACGAGGTGCGACGCCACCCGCAAGACCTGCCCAATGAGAACATCGGGATTTGAGCATTTTGGACTCATTAACCCAACCGTCTTCATGCAATTTTTGTTACCTTTTTCCAGGATATACACGAGCCGGAGTATTGCCTTGTTTTGAGTCTCAGCCTCCTCCATATGCTCAAGCTTATCTGTCCCGCTGGAGCTCAGAGAATCACTTCGTAAACCAAGCGGATCGGTCTTCCCCATCATCAGTATTTGCGCCCTACGGATCAACATGGCGACAACCATGGCAAAAGTTGCTTGAAAGTCAGAAAAAAGACATTTGGTCAACAGGTTACTTGGTGCTGATGCAGCCCAAAATGCGTGGCACTCTTGATTGGACTATCAATTCCAGTCAACCCTTTCCATTACGATACAGAGCGGTTACTTACTTCGACCAACCCCCATCCCGCAATTGAAAACCAAGGCATCTGTCGTATTGGTATTCCTGATAACGCTAACATACTCATCCAGGTATCGATCTTCAGGAGCTTGCTCTGGACTGATGGGTATCCGGACATACTTGACTTTGCAGCCATCGGCGCTGAATCGTTGAAATACCTCCTTGGGTGTTTCCACGATATCTGCAGCCGTCCAAGTAGGTACGATCTTTCCGCCCTCGATCTCATCGTGCACAAGTACCAACCCGTTGCATCTGCTTGCTTCCCTCAGCACATCTTCCTTCAACCTCGCCTCCATCGCCTCAAGCCGGGGAGCGCTGATCCCTTGGTATCGACGAATGTTCTTGAGCGGTGCTTCCATCTCTCGCAGTACAAAGGGTTTCCGGTTGATGTACACCAGCGGCTCCTCTCGTGATGAAAACCAAATACACGATGTATCCCCCCCTTCCGTACTCGGATGACAGTTTAGTAAACGTAGGATGGTCGATATCCCCGAGACTGTGGGCTGCGCAACGCCGAAAATGTTGAGGTCGGCCATTCGAAAATTGGGTGCACCCTGAAGCGTGAAGTCCAGTTCGGTGTTGAAACCTGGAAATAAGAAAACGGCTTAGCGCATGAGCCTGATGTAAACCTCCCCATAAGTCTATTCAGAATTTGTCCGGTCCCCACAGCGATGCAAGCCATATCGTCGTTAAAAGCGGCTACCTGTCTCGAAATGGTCACTTTTCAGTATCGTTTGCCGACCAAGCACTGCTCCCGTCCGGTTTTTGACCACACTGTTCACGCTCGTCAGTAGTTCTTTGCCGCTCTTGACGATGAACTTAGCTTGCTTCCTTCTTTCGGACGACCGAATAGTAGAAACGAGCTGAGGTGTTGAGGGCCTGCTATCATCTGCGAGAGATGCCAGTGAAGGTGCATTGGAGAGGGGTCCCTGAACACCACGCAGAGACTGACGGAATATTGAGTCCGACGAGGGAGAATGCGAGACCGAGAATTGAGCGGCGGATTGGATGGCGGACGCTGGGGAGTGGCCTACCAGCCCTGGTTGATGTTGATCTCCCAAAGCTTTCCTACCGCCGTTGATATCCAGTGGGGCAGACGGGGTCAAAGTCATGATTGCAGAGTCCCCTTCTCTTTTGTCCACACTGTGACAAGGTCAGCTATTGAATGGTCTTCGACAATCGATCCGGAGAGCGGCGGACAGCGTATCGTTCCCTGTTCGCGCGTCAGAAGAGGATAACTGCGTGGAGGCTGCGTCTGGCTGCGTGGGAGGGATGAGTTTCTGTCGGGGTTGTTTCACATGAACGCACAGAGGAGTTCGGATCTCGGTTCAAGCGGTTCAGGCCTTGTTGTTATCTTATCAGAAAACCACAAGAGGTCTCCACAATACCATTCTTTGCTGGATGGTGGAAGCATCTAGGAGCATTGGATCACATTCATAATTTTGATTGCCGGAAAGTTTCAGGACTTGTTGGGACTGCCCGAGCGGTCTTCCAGCAAGCAATGGCATCATACGGGTAACGAAGAAGGGAAACGAACACATTCTTTCTCGCACATCTGTCATCAGATTTACTGGCGTTTGTTTCGATCAAGATTGTCCTTCATTGACCTTCGTTTCAAGGATATTACATAGTCTATCCATACTCTATCTACCAATGAGATTCATCGTTGCTTCATATGCGACGAAGGTAGCAGCGTTGACCGGAGCAGCACGGAACATGCACGCCCAGAAACCTGTTCAAGGAAAGAGCCAACAAACACGGTTAATTGATCAATACTGAAAATGGTCAGTTATAAAAAGCATTCGCTGATCAATATGCGTGATGAATTACCTCTATAGAAACCCCCCAATCCTTCATGGCGATACGTCTTACGGAAACAATCAATGATACTCTTGTACTTGGCTGTGGACTTGTCGAAGCTGTCAGTCTGCAACTTTGACTTTACGGCATCCTACAACAGGAGGAAAAGGGTAATGTGCGTCAACCAGGAGGCGTCGGCGATGAAGGACAAGAAACCCATCCCACCATTAGGTATTCGCATACATACCACTGGATAAACTGTCAGCCACAAAGCGTATCCCGCCGCCGCACCATACAAACATTGTTTCCAAGTTGGGACCTCGTCACGTCTCAGCTGTTGACCGTTCGGTAGCCGCATCGCCCGCTGAATGAGCCATTCATAGGTCGTAAAGTACATCCCAAATCCAAGGCATTCACGGACAATCGTCACCACCTGCCCCTTGAAAATGCCAGGAATCCCGTGCGCACCGTAAACCTTCCTCACAAAGTCCCCGGGCCCAGTGTAGTATGCCGCCGCATTACCAGCTGCTGCCCCTGCCGCACCCGATTTCGTTTGAATCTGCAGCCGCGTCCTCACATGTTCGATCGGTCCTGCCAGGAAGGAATTAGCCGTTCCGGAGACTGCTCCGGCAACGAACAACTGCGGTATGGAGAGTTGAGTGGGTGTAGGTGATGAAGCCGCCTTGTTCTTTTCAACGAATATCCGTTTCATGTACTCCAACGCCCCAAACTGAATCGAAACGCAGGCTCCGATGCCGATCAATGGCGTGAGCGTTCCCTTAAAGATCGCATGGGGGGGGGAATCTGTTAAGTTTGATAAGTGCGGATGGACAAGAAAAGATCAAACAAAAAGACCTACCTTGTAAAACCCAGCGAAACCATCGTTTTTGTAGGTTTTTGCGATGCAATCCCCCATGCCATTGTAAAGCGGCGCATCTTTCGGTTGGGTCTGCAAACGAACTTTGACGGTGTCGAAGGGCTGTTCGAAGGTTCGGTATGAAGTAGAAGGAAAGAAAAACAACGGGCCAGAGCACGGTCCGGGAACGGTTTGTATTTCTTATCGATATGGCTCAAATCGCAGCGATCGCGCAAGTTTTCGTTGTTTCGCATGCCAGAAACGACGGCGCCCCTGCTCCTCCAGCACGCGTTCGTAGAGCGTACGAGGCTTAATCCTTAGCATGTGGATGACCACTACGCCAAACCTTCAACCACCCTCCTTCCCATACATACCTGGCCGACCAACACCTGTATCAAAAATGACAAAAAGATGGTGAGTGACTTCTGTCGAGAGCAAAGCGAACACTTCCCACACCGCGTCTCCCCATGTAATGGAAGATTGGCATCACAGTGCGATTCTCACCTGGACAATACCACCGATACTACCCGCAAACAGTTCCTTGGCTGTCTGCATAGCGCCTCCCTTTGGGGGTCCTTCGTGGAGGAGATCTGGTTCCATCGTTGAGGGCGGCGAGACAGTGGGCAATCAACAGGAGATTCAAGCTACAAAACTGATCGTGGTACACCAGATCTGCTTGTGTGTTCGATTTTTGAAGCACTCTTTGATGAAGACAGCGACGAGGATGGGGTTGCGGAGGATGTGGTTTGTCTCTATGTTTTCGATCGTCCTTTTTTTACCGTCCGGTGGCCGTACAAAATCATATTCAAGTTCTAATCCACACTTGTATTTTTCTTTTTGATATGGATATGAACAAGCGGGAGGCATGGGGGTGAGAGCGCCACCCTACTCCCAGGTCCTAGCGGGAACAGGGTGACCGGCTACGGCTGGAACCATTCTCGTGATTGGACATGTTCGATTAAGAACTACAGATGAAAGTCTAGAAAAGTGACAATCTACAAGAAAAACAAAATATGCTGATAAATATACAGAAAGACTGAGATGATCTCAGGATGCCTCAAGTTATCCGACAAGAGCGCTCAAAGGAACAACAATATCTCCAACAGGTTGCACGCGAATTCCTTCTTTCAGTGCAGACCGGATTTGTCCCATGTACTGCGACGTCTGGGCAACAACTTCCGGCTTCAGTCCCGGTTTCGATAAGATTTCCTCTACTCTGTAATCAGTCGCGATCGGCGCCGGGGTGGGAAGTGCGGCTGACATCGACTGGAGCACCGAACTCGGAATGTTCTGAAGGATGATTCTGTGGATGATCAAATGACATGTGAAAATTGAAAACGGTGATCAGCAAACAACTGTTCCATGAAAGAATTGAGCGCTACTGGATACTCACTGATATTCGCTTGCTCGCTCCATGGCATGTTCATACTGAAGCCGATCCAGCATTCGAACTGATGATATATCGATCAAGTTTCTGTAACGCGTCGACAAATACAGAAAGAGAGTCAGACTCCAAAATGAATTACCTAACCGGGGGACTATTCGTTTGCTTACTCTGCCGTTTTCTTCTCTATCTTCCGCAACGACTCCTGCTCGCGCTGTTGATTCAGAGCCTGGTAGTTTTGTAATGTGGGACTGTAAAGGCCCAAAGAGGTGTATAATGAGCATAACGAGAATGCTTTGTCGTTGGTACAGTATAAATCAAAACGAGAGTGTATCCTCGTTATGCACTCGCCCAACTCTTCCAAGTTTCGATCGGCGCCAAGAGTCCTTCGGTCCTTCAAGTTCAGCATTCCTTCCCAATACATAAGCTGAAACTTAAGTCCAACCGTTTCCAGAGCTTTGTGACGCCTTCAATTTCCAATCACCTAAAATGCCCAGCCTTTGCTTCCAAACACGGCCCACATGTTACTGCAACGTTTCCTTGCATTAGTATACGACCTCCCGCTCCCCCCTCTCCCCCCTCTCC